>AYJT01096305.1:0-11108 GCA_001278415.1 Ocimum tenuiflorum | reverse complement strand
TTGTGAAGTCGTTTGATGAGATATCCGGGAAGCATTTGGTGCAGTATGACGATGCTGAAGAAGAAAAGTTGGATCTTTCGGTGGAAAAGATTGAGTGGATTGAGGAGCCGGCGAAGAAAAAGCTTAGGAGGCTGAGGAGATTTTCGGTCCTGGAAGATGAAGGTGAGGATGAAAATGATGGAGATGATGATCTCAAAGAGCTAGAAGATGATTCAGATGATGAGGATTGGGTTGTAAAACCGGGTAATGAAAAATTAGAAGAGGAAGCCTGTTTGGAGGATTTTGATTTGGAGGCTGAGGAAGAAGAAAATGGAAAAGCTCGTGTTACAAAGAATAAGAGCTCCAGAAAACGGAAAGTGGATGAAGGAGAAGCCGTTGCTAGTAAAAAGGGTAAGAAAGGTGTGGATTTGAAGAATGGTGTTTCCAAGGTTTCACATTCGGCCAATGCTGAGAAGCCGATCGGGCCAACTAGCAGAACTAGTGCTTATAGTAAGTGATGAGTCCGCCCCTTAAAAATAGCTCCTGTGTTCTAGCTTTGTTTGTGATGAGCTAATTTTTTGCTTAAGCAGTAGATAATGAGGTTTTTATTTTGTAGTAGTGTGTCTTGATTTGGATGAGTGGATGTTATTCTCGTGAACCCTTACTGTGTGTTACCTTTTCAAGTTTATGGTATGGCTGTGTTCCCAGTTTTTATAATCGATATCATCACCGAGTAATAAATGTAAGCCTGACGGCTGTTATTTGTTAGAAATGGAAATATTTGTTCTTGTGGTGATATCCTCTTAATTTGAATGGTTCTTCTCAAACTTGTTGGGTGATTACCTTAAGATTATGTAAGTGATTTACGCCGGGATGAGATGCTATGTTTGTGCTATCAGCAGTAAACTGTAGACAAATTTTTTTTTTTGCAGGTGCAAAGGTATCACTTCTTGATAGCCCTCCTGCGGGAGACACAACTGAAAGATTTGCCAAACGTGAATCAGAGAAATTGCGCTTCCTTGAGATGTAAGTTGTTTGATACAATTGGCTGTAGAGAGAATTTAATGTCAGTTTGTGGAGAAATCTTAAAGCAATGCTACAAACATTTATTGTACTCTTGAGGCATTTTCACTTTATCTCGATACACTTGCATTTGCTAAGTTTACCTGGAACAGCATTGAATTGGTTCCTCTTTTAGCAGAGATCGTAGAGATGCCAATAGGCGGCGCCCTGGGGATGAAAAGTATGACCCAAGAACCCTATATCTGCCCGAAAACTTCCTAAAAAGCTTAACTGGTGGACAGGTAGTAATTTCTTCATGATACTGGTTACAACTATGTTTGAAGATATCTTGAAACAGTTTATCTGATGTGTTTATTAATTTTAGCGGCAATGGTGGGAGTTTAAGTCGAAGCATATGGACAAAGTTCTCTTTTTCAAGGTAGCAGCCAAATTCATAAGATAGCAATAAGTCACACTTGTGCTAGCGAGTTTGTTAATCATTAATTATCCTATAAGTGCAATCACTATTGTTTCTGTTGTTGAACCAGATGGGCAAGTTTTATGAACTTTTTGAAATGGATGCACATGTTGGAGCTAAAGAACTTGGTCTGCAGTATATGAAGGTACTGAACTTGGTGATAACTGGTTGTTTATTATGTTGGCATGTTGGTATTATTCTATGGAAAAAAGAGAAACTTGGTAACACTTCGCAGTTTGGAATAATTCTAGCATCTATACATCTATGTATACAGATATTGACTTGCTCTTTTTAGAGTACTTTTGTGCTTGAAACTCCAGCTGCTAAGTGATAGCTGCTTGTGCTTTTAGGGAGAGCAACCTCACTGTGGATTTCCAGAGAAGAACTTCTCAATCAATGTAGAGAAGCTGGCAAGAAAGGTTGTCTTTCATTTTATAAAGTTATGGGTTTCCCCCATGCATTTCAAAAATAATTTCGTATGTATTTTCTTACTTTAACAGGGTTATCGAGTTCTTGTTGTGGAGCAAACCGAGACACCTGAACAGCTTGATCTTCGCCGAAAAGAAAATGGCTCCAAGGATAAGGTCATTGAGAGAACTATTGTTTTGGTTTTACTAAACAAATCAGTCCCCTAACTCATAGGAAAGCTTATTTATTGTATCATGATGATCGAGAGCTATTGCTGATCATTCCAGGTTGTCAAACGTGAGATATGTGCAGTTGTGACAAAAGGAACTTTGACAGAGGGAGAAATTCTTTCAACCAACCCTGACGCATCATATCTAATAGCAGTGACTGAAAGCTGCCAAATATCAGCAAGTGAACAAGGGGTGCACATATTTGGCATATGTGCCATTGATGTCGCGACAAGCAAAATTATCCTGGGGCAGGTGAGATGGAGCACCTTATGCATAGAAAAAATTTCGTGTACTTAAATATGCTTACGCTCTTTACTGAATTAAGATTACTTGGTTTTCTGTGATGTACTTTATCATTGTCAATTTTCTCAAAATAATATCCCTTTTAATTCTGATTGCTGAATTCAATCATTGTGGTGCAAATAAGAAAACTCATCAATACATGATTTGGTGCTTTTGATTGGTGAGTTCCATGACGTAATGGCAGTATCCACCTTGACTTTTTTTCCCCCTTAAATTTATATGCTTTCTCTGTAGATTAAGTGTGGCTTCTTTGAACAGTTCACGGACGACGCTGATTGCAGTTCGTTATGCTGTTTATTAACTGAATTAAGGCCAGTCGAAATTATAAAACCGGCTAAGTTGCTGTGTCCTGAAACCGAAAAGGCGTTATCTAGGCATACAAGAAATCCCCTGGTTAATGAGCTGGTTCCTTTCTCTGAATTTTGGGGTGCTGATAAAACTATTTCTGAAGTTACAAGCATTTATCAACGTCTTGGCGATCATTCTCGTAATTCATCCAAGAGTGAAACTGCTGTGCAGTCCCGTGATAATTCAATGATGAATGATGGTAGAAGCTGCCTTCCAGACGTGCTATCCAACCTCATAAGTGAGGGTGAAAATGGAAGCCAAGCACTCTCAGCATTTGGTGGAACTCTTTTCTATCTAAGACAGGCTTTCCTTGATGAGTCTCTTCTCAGATTTGCTAAATTTGAATTGCTCCCATGCTCTGGTTTTGGTGAAATTGCCCGAAAACCATACATGATTCTTGATGCTGCTGCCTTAGAAAATCTTGAGATATTTGAAAATAGCAGAAATGGAGATTCTTCTGGGTAACTTGATCTCTATTTCTTCTCATATTTATTTCATAAATTTCTCAATCAATGTTTTTGCCTCATCATTTTTGTCTTTGTAGGACGTTATATGCTCAATTGAATCATTGTGCAACAGCATTTGGTAAAAGGCTGCTTAGGACAAGGCTTGCTAGACCTTTGTATCATCTTGAATCAATTAAGGAGCGTCAGGACGCAATAGCAGAATTAAAGGTATATTTGGCTATGAAATGTTCTCTCCTCATAGGTCTATTGGCTTTAACCTTTTCATCTGATGTCAGTGTAACTGAATTAATGTGGTGTCTTTAGAGATAGGATAGCATATAACTGGAGATTCTTAATGCTGGTTTTAGTCATTTGACTTTATGCTTTGGAAAATCACTTTTTGCAAAAATGATAGTGTTTTGTATCTTAGGGAGTTAATCAACCTGAAGTGCTTAGCTTCAGAAAGGAGTTGTCCAAGCTACCTGACATGGAACGTGCGCTTGCACGCATCTTTGCTGGAAGGTGAAGTTGCAAAGCCTTTTTTTTTTCAAACATTTTCTACGGGTTTCGCCATGCTTCTTCCTCCAACTGATTCCACTCTCGGTTTCTGTGTCAATAATACAGTGAAGCTAGTGGCAGAAATGCAAATAAAGTTGTTCTGTACGAGGATGCGGCAAAAAAGCGTCTCCAAGACTTTATTTCTGTTCTGCGTGGATGTGAAATGATGACAAATGCGTGCTCTGCACTGGGTGCTATTTTAGAGAATGCGGAGTCTAGACTCTTACATCATCTATTAGTTCCTGGTATAAGCTGAAACAATTTCCAGTGTTAATTTCCTTGGTCATTAGTTCCTTATATCTTTTCTTCCAGGTGCAGGGATTCCTGATGTCAAATCCATTTTGAGGCATTTCAAGGATGCCTTTGATTGGGAGGAAGCATATCAATCTGGCCGCATCATACCTCGAGAAGGGGCTGATGTTGATTATGATGCTGCGTGCCAAGTAGTCAAAGATGTTGAATCTAGTCTCGCAAAACATTTAAAGGAGCAGCAGAAATTCCTTGGATATTCATCTGTAAGAAATTCTAAAATACCCTGGTTCTTGATGACTGAACATCTTGCATGATCTTATTTTGGCTTTGGGAATTTATTGCAGATTTGTTATGTAACAATTGGAAAAGATGCATACCTTTTGGAAGTACCCGAGAGTTTATCACAGAGTATCCCAAAGGAATATGAGTTACGATCATCGAAGAAGGTAAAATGAAATCTTTTGGCTAATTATAAGTACATTCCGTTAGGAGACATCCAAGCGGTGGACCTTCCCCTTTGTAAAAGGGATAGGTCCCTGGTTCCATTCCTAATGCTTCTCCTCCCCAACTAAAAAAAAGGTTATATGTTTTTATGCTGGACAACAGCATTCCTAAAGGCTAAGGCTAATAGGCAAAGTTTCTGGGTTCCATGTTTAGCCCGCAATACTGATCAATATTTTGTTCTTAGTTGGATTTCACTGCTCTTGTTCTTAGTAGGCAGGGAATCTGTAATATATATGACCATGTGAAAATTGCATGTCCTTTCTTGGTCGCGTGGATCTCAACTCTCTCTAATTACCATTTATGAATTATTAATTTCACAGGGTTTCTCCCGTTACTGGACTCCAGTGATAAAAAAATTAATAGGAGAGCTTTCACAGGCTGAATCTGAGAAGGAGACAAAACTGAAGAGCATCCTTCAGAGGTTAATAGAACGATTTTGTGAGAATCACAATAAATGGAGGCAACTGATCTCCACCGTTTCAGGTAACTAGTTTGCCATGTCCTGAATGTGGAATTGGATTTTCTCAGTGTTTATATGAACCACTAGAAAAAAAACTACTGCAATTTTAATTTCACCAAAAGAAGCTACAATTTGTGCCTGAAAAAAAATTAACATCTACTTCCCCAAATTGTGCCTGAAAAACAATTAATATCTACTTCCCCACCCCTTCACGTTCCATATTAGTTTTTTACCAGCAGTATTTTGACCTGGATATCCTTCACTTGAAATTACTGGTCTTGTCGTGTGCCTTTATATGCTATTCCGGGATGAGGTCAAAGTTTTGTAGCTGTTAAGAAATTGCTTATCTGAATATCTTTCATGTTGGAGAGTTGATTGGTGTTTTGCAGAGCTGGATGTCTTAATCAGCTTATCAATTGCAAGCGATTATTATGAAGGGAGAAGTTGTCGTCCAGTCATAACTTCATTGAATCCTGATGAAGTGCCATTCCTTAGGGCTAAAAGCTTAGGGCATCCTGTTTTAAGGAGTGATACCCTTGCAGAGGGCACCTTTGTCGCCAATGATGTAACACTAGGTGGTTCTGGTAACTCCAGCTTTATACTCCTCACTGGTCCTAACATGGGTGGGAAGTCTACTCTTCTTCGACAAGTTTGCATGGCTGTGATTTTGGCCCAGGTTTGGTGTTGGATCTCTTTCTCCAAGTAGTTCTTGAAGTCATTTTTGCTTTCTTTGGCAATAGATTCACTTTGATTTCTGCAGATAGGAGCTGATGTGCCTGCAGAAAGTTTTTCTTTGAATCCATTTGACCGTATATTTGTTCGAATGGGTGCTAAAGATCAGATCATGGCTGGCCAGAGCACATTTCTGACAGAGCTTCTTGAAACTGCGTCGATGCTGGTAAGTTGGATCTTTTGGATGAGATAACAATATGCTGGTGTGTTCCTAAGTAGAATAAAATGGAAAAGGATCCTTCTTGTATAGTTAATAAAATCTCATATTAACATTATGCTGGTGTCAATGATGAATGCAGACTTTGGCGACACGCAATTCACTTGTGGCACTGGATGAGCTGGGACGAGGAACCTCAACATCAGACGGGCAAGCCATCGCGTATGTGCAACTTAATATTTTACCTGTTTTAGTTCGGACATAGTATCTAAACTAACTCGTTATCCCATTAAACCTTGTGGTGAATTAGTACTGATTGAGAACTTAGTTGTATATAAATTGTGTCTGCTTTCATTCACTCTGCTTTAGTAAAATAGCATTTTGTTTTCTTTAATATCGTATTTGGTCTCCTTTGCCAGTTCATCGGTGCTTGAACATTTTGTTCGTGGAGTGCAATGTCGAGGAATGTTTTCTACACATTATCATAGATTAGCTGTTGACTACCAGAGTGACCCTAAGGTATGTCAAAATTTCGTTTTGTTTTTCTGCCAAACAAATAGCAATAAATAATATATGCTTTTCTAATAGTATTTGAGTTGCAATATGGTATCATAATGTGTGGCTCATCAATTTTTACCATGTAAAAGATAATAATGGCAGACTATTGGGTACCAATCTCTTTCCAGCCATCATGAAGAAGACATAAACCTTTTTTGGCAAAAATCTGTCTTTGTCAATACCAACTAGTTATGTTTTAATCTATACAGAAAGCACTTATGCTGCTGGATCAATATAGTTGTTATTTTGTGGATTTAATGCCATCCAGCTTGGCACCTTCATACAGGTCTTTCTCTGTCATATGGCTTGCCAAGTTGAAAAAGGAGATGCTGGTCTAGAGGAAGTAGTCTTCCTATACAAATTAACACCCGGTGCATGCCCAAAAAGTTATGGTGTCAATGTTGCTCGGTTAGCAGGTACATAAATATCAATTCTGTACCTATTACAAGTGTCTATATATTTGTAATGCAGGTTGTCTATTTTGTCCCTCAAAATTCAATTTAAGGGACAATGATATAATGTATTTTTTATTTTAATAATATCTATTATATAATTTCGTAATCATCTATGCCTATAACATATTTTATATTTATTTATTTATTTGAATATTATCTATTAGGATTATTAGTGTCGTGAATAAGAAACCTTATTCATTGTAATATACTTAGAACATTAATTTAATTAAAATATGCAAAATCACTTTTTACGTGTGAATATATTTTTCATTCACTAGTTATGAAAAACCTCAAGGATGTGAACCTCCTATTTCTGTGATATTGCTTCCCTGGACGATATATTGTCGCACCAGAAAAAATATTAAATAAATGATCTCAAGATTATAGTAGTGTTAATAATGTTCTGGTATAAATTTACAGGACTTCCTGATACTGTGCTACAAAAGGCTGCAGCAATGTCTCATGAGTTTGAAAGAACTTATGGTAATAAAGGTGCTAACTTATCCACTCAAAGGTGGGAAGACAAAGCTTCATCGATCATCGAAAACTCGATAAAGATTGCAACTACTGACTACAACACTCTCACTGAAAGCACGAACATTGGCTCATTAACCAGCCTCCAATCTAGAGCAAGGTTACTTCTAGAACAGTGTTAGGAACTATGCCTGTACATTCTACCCACAAGCCATGGTTTTAATTGTTGGGGTCGTACACGTCGCAATTTTGACCGGCAGAAATGCAAGTTCAGGTGACAGAATCCAATATCAAGCAGCTAACAGGTATCAGCGCCGTTATCAGAAACTACCATTTACTTGCACTGAGCTTTTATTTAACAATTTGTTGGTATTAGTTCGAGTGCGACTATATTTTGTGAATTGTTAGTTTAGAATTCTTGCTGCAATTTTGGCTGTAGAGTTTGGATATGTATGTAAATGACTTGCAAGATTCTGTCACCGTTGATGAACAAATAGAAATGCTTTTTTTTATACCCCTCTTTTTTCATTCTGTTTCTGTAAGGTTTTTCTATACCTTCATCCCTTTCTGTATAGATAAGAATAAAGGGAAAAAAAACAAAAAATGGAAGAACAAGAAGAATGCACACAAAAGTTATACAACGTGGATGTTGGAGTCGGTTAAACTTGTGACTCCATATTACTATGCTGTTCTTCATCTTCGTCGCCTTCATCCTCATCAGAGCTGGATTCAGCATCAACATTCTGTGACAGGTACATGTTTTTGATTATTAGTTTTGATAAAGAATTTCTCGCTCCAATATAACTAGGTGGATATATCATGGACTACGGCTAAAATACCTGATAATGATGCCTAATGTTGCTCTGTAGTGCTGCTAAAATCCGAACCAGTATGTACATTGGAACAATTATGCCACTAGCCTTAGCTATAGCCACCTGCAATTCATGTCAATTTCAATTTTTCTCTTTTAATCGAGCAATGGGCATTCTCGGTATTTTACTCGTATCGTGCATTTGTAACTTACAGTTAGAAGTGAAAAAGGGTAAGCCCCTGCTCCTCCAGTTACAACAGCAAACAAATGCCTCATCAGTAGCAGAGCTGTAAACTGCCATTTTTGAGTCAAATGTGAGTAAGTCGGGGTTTTGAATTTTGGTGGCTAATAACTAGATACAGACTGTCACAAATTTGAAGCTACTCTGAAACTATAATGTGAAATGGGAAAGTGGCATAATCACTCAGCATTTTCTGGGAGATATTTTCCTGAATTTATGACCTAATAATGTAGCCTCCAACTGCCCGTACATATAATTTTCAAGTAAGAATAATTCAATAATTCAGAAGAAAAAAAGAATGATCTAAAAAAAGGGACTCACAGTTAGAGCCAGTGTTCTGCAGCAAGAAGCACCTGTATCAACTGCAGATTCATCATGTTCAAGATTAATTTCCCCTTCTTCTTGCTCGTTTCTTGGCACTTCCAAACTTTCCCTATTGTCAAAATCCATTATTAATCAATTTCGGAAGTGATTTATTTTATTGATTTAATTAAGTTACAAGTTTACTAAAACTGTCAAGAAATTATTTCGGAGGATGCCGTATGCTTCTGCATAAAAAATTTGAGGTGAAAATTTGTGTTAGATCCGTCTAAATTTGGGTAGATTTAAATAGTTCATTTCCACCAACTCAAATATTAAACTCAAACTTATATTTGTCCCAAATCCTAAATCTAATCTCGCATGAATTATTTAGGCGATCTAAAGGGAGATTTTATCAAAAATTTGATGATGCTTGCTTATCTTTTCTTATCTTTTTTTTTTTTCCTTCCCAAAATAAAATTAACTAGTAAGACAAAAGAAAAAGACATGGTACGAATTTTCAATTATTGGCCTCAAATTGAGGACAGATAAAATAATACAAAGGAGGAATGTCCAAAGAAATTCTAGGATGTGCAGACCATGAATAAGCCGGTGCATTTAAGAAATAAGGAAAAAAACAAAATTTGTGATTCAAGAGTGCGTATATTTTATTCATTTATTTTTGAGTTGTATATTTTAATTGCAAATTCAATATGATTGGAAATAAGCATGAGAGAGAGAGATATATATATACCTTATTGTGACTGTTGCATCAATGAGCTGTGTTTTCTTTGGTGGGGGAGAAGTGTAGCCAGGTTCAAATTTCTGCAATTTTAAATTTAATTATAAAAGTGGAAAAAGGAAAAGGTCACTTTTCATTGCAATTACAAGAATAAAACTAAAAACAACCTTTTTATTAATATATTCCAAATCATCCGTCTTTGAATTGACATCCGAAAATTATAAAAAGGTAGGGGACTAGAAAATATTAGAAAATTGGGAATGGAAGTAGATAAGAACAATAGCAATGTCCCATTCTTTCCAATATAAAAATAAGAAAGAATTCACCAGAAAAACAAAAATAAAATATTTCAAACTAGTTTACACTCCAAGAAATTCAGTTGGGATTGAGACATTACATATTTCTTTGTCTACCAATACAATATCTGGCAAACACACACATATATTCGTGTATCTTTATACCTATGGCAAAAATTTATGTTAGACTGTCTAAACGATTTAGACGGATCTAAATAATTTATTTTCATCAACTCAAATTCATACCCGTCTTGAATCATAAACTCAAATTCACATTCTTTCTGTCTGCTAAACTCAAATCCGCCTAAACCATTTAGGTGATATTACGAGACCTCCTCTATACATAAGCAATACACCTAAAGAAGAGGTTACGATTAAAAATAAAACTAAAAAATTGATAGCAACCGTAGAATTTTTTATATTGCTTAAGAAATAACGTTTTTTTAATATTTTCTGATAAAATTCTTTTCTATCTCAACCGAAATATCTGTCTCATAAATGAATAAATTTTCATCCATTAAATCAGCAAAATAAACAGATGCTATTGGTTTCTAATTATTATTGCATTACTTTGTTAATGTCAATCCATTCCTTATATACACGTGCATATATACACATGGACGTATTTAGGAAAGTAAAAAGGAACCAAGGAAAAAATCAAAATAACAAAATTCTCCATTCAGCCGGAGAAAGGGACAGCCTTTAAAAATCCAAACTCTCAACCTTAGCAGAACTAGTTTTGAAGGAACAAAAAAAAAGGAATATGAGAAGCTTCGAAATAGGAAAACGACTCAAACACGATTTCTAACTCTAGAAAATTCAAAAAATAAAATTCTATCAAAAATAAAATAATAATAATAATCATATTCTGAGTTTCGTCTGATGATCATCAACATACCTGTAAACAAATTTCACAGACTGTATTCCCCTTTTCATTACACCATCTCTGCACACAATCTCTGTGCGCAAACTGACATCCAACGATCAAATCAAAAACAAAAAACAAAATCAGACACAATTTCAATCAACAAACACACACACTCATATATATATATATATGTATGTATCTATATACCTTTACAGTTCCAGAACAAGCGCAGGGAGTTTCCAGACTGTTGCAGCTTTCAAATTCTTCTTCGTGGCAAATTCTGCAAACTGCGGAAGACGATGAACTCAAATCATCATCTACGAACAAGACAATCTCACTCATGCCTTTTTTTTTCTTCTTCTCAAAAAATAAGGAATTTGTAATAAATTCTTTCAGGCTGTTTTTTCTGTTACTCTCTCAAGGCTGTTTCTCTCTCTAAGACTTTCTCTCTCTTGGGTGCGATTTTAGGGGGTCGCCCGGCTCTCGTCTTATGCAAGGGGAGAATT
>AYJT01096274.1:0-11259 GCA_001278415.1 Ocimum tenuiflorum | reverse complement strand
ATATTACATGCTAAGATCAGTTCTATACTACTGACATCGTTTCTGATATTATCAAAATATTCTAGTTCCTAACATATAATTTACTCTCTTAAGACATCTCAACGAGAAACGCTAAGGCAACTTGCACTATTAATTTTCACAATTCCACGAATCATACATTCATAAATTATTTATTTTAGGAATTCACAGTACGGCCCTCTTATGTTTTATATATCATATATTTTGCCTATTCATTTAATTTGAGAATTTCTATACTATCCTCTCTCAGAGTGGACAGTGCCCACATCATTAATTTTACTATCTTATGTTTTTAGTTATTTTTTGGAAGATGCTCATCAGGATATAATTTAAGTTGCGATTGCAAAGATTATTAAAGAAATATTAAATAAAGATATTGTTGGGAGTAAAAAGTGCCACGACCCAAATTGCATAAGTCCCACTTAAAGAAAGGGCTCATGTCACCTACAAAGTTCACAAGCCAAGCGGGAGGACGACCCATCACACATCGATCCAAGGACCAGCCCATTGCATCGAATCAGATTGGGACTCGAACCAAATGATGCAGACCCCCCAATATTTACGTAAGCACAAACCCTACATGTCACCATGATCCAGACAGGCCTTGTCCACTAACCCACTCTTGTAATTGACTCATTTTTTATATAAATAGAACCCTTCTCCTCTGAGGGAGGAGACAAGCATTCTCGGGTAAAAACAAGTAGTCACTTACAACTTCTTTGATTTCATTTTTATCTGAATTCTTGCTTCTTGCTTGCAATTATTTACGAAAAGTCCGTTATGATCTCTATAATGAAAATTCGAACCACAGCAATTGGTGCCGTCTGTGGGAACTTTCTGATAAAATGGTGTCAAGCGAGACATCTCAACACTTACACCTACCAATAGATGCGGTAGAGGCAATTGTCGACGCAAAATTAGCCGAGTACCGTACTAAACACGGAGAGAAATTCAGGATCCTCGAAAAAGAACCAAAGGCTAAAATTGATGATGGAATCTATCGTCGAATCTCACAGTGTTGGTCCGTCTGGGACTAACAAGGGGAGAAATCACCCACCTCACAAGTTTAAGGAGTCACACCGTGACATGAATAAACCTTCATTAATGATCTCGACACGGTCGCTGATGAAGAGGAAGATAGCAGGGCGACCGATGGATCTCCCCAATGGAGCAGATCGGTCCCGTACTAATGGGGAGAAAAGTCCTTGGGTGGACTGGAGGACTGGCTCTTGCATTCCTCGTGCCTGTTATAGTTTATAGATTCCAACGCCCGACCTGAAACACGAGTTGGAGGCCACCAGAGTGAGTCATGCGACAAACAACCAACCGGAGACACCCGTAGTGACATGGAGGAGCACCTTAGGAACATCAAGGGAAGGTTCACTCACCTTCCGGTAATGATGCCTCAACTAAGGTGGATCGCCTGAGGGTGTTTTGCCAACTCCCCCTTCACGAGGGAACTGGACAGGATCCATCTCCCATAGAAATTTGCACCCTCGCAGATGGTTCAGTACGACAGACCACCGATTTAGACTGACACAAAGAGCTCTACAAACAACACATGGCATGCATGTGCAAAGAATTTGGGGCGACTTTGGCGGGTCCCACCTTACAATGGTTTATACGACTGCCTAATGGATCGGTTGATTCTTTCGCAAACCTTCACCTCAAGTTCGTAAACCACTTCACAAGCAGTCAAGCTATCGAGAAACACTCCAATGATCTCTACTCCATTGTCCATGGACCTCGCCAGCCCCTGCGTGAGTACATGCGGAGTTTCAATAGGGAAAAAATATTTGTCCCCTATTGCCAGATAAAATTCAGATAACACCCTTTAGGAAGGGTCTACGAAAAGCGTCCGACCTTTACAAGGAGTTGACTAAAACAACATACACCACGATGGAGGGAGTACTCGCACTCGCCCATGCCCAACTGAAGTGGGAAGAAGACAATGCATACCTCGAAGCTCCATGAAATGCCTCCCAGGGAATGCATAGAAATGGCGTGCGTGACTTAGCCCTTAGCCCCACACTGAGTAGAACGGGTTGATAACCAACTATTCCCCAGAAAGTGAAAGGTGGCCAATTCCCAAGGAGGTCTACCGGAGTATGTTCTCACAGTCGGACCCTCTGAAGCAGTCAAAACAATGAAAAACCAAGGCAACCTAGTGTCTTCACCGCGCAAAATAAAGACGATGAGGACAGAATGGGACAAATCTCGATTCTGCGAGTACCATAACGACGTAGGTCACATGACTGAGGAATGAATAGCACTCAGGCTCAAGAGAGCGAACCTGCTCAATCGAGGCTTATTGGTCGACCTGTTGTTGGAGAAAGGGAAGAGGGTCTTTGGCAATCGAAAAGGGCATGAAAAGGGCAGAGTCATCCCTTATTAAGAAATCCATTCCCTTATCGGATTCAGTGGCGAAAGGCTCTGGACTCTAGGAGAAATAAGATTGCCAGTTTACGCCACAGGCATCAAATTGATGACCCTGTTTTTCGTGATCGAAGCTACATTCTCATACATCGTAATCATGGGACGTTCATAGACACACGCGATGAAAATGGTACTGTTGACCTACCACCAGGTCATAAAATTTTCCACCCCATGGGGAACCCAAACTATAAAGGGTGAGCAAGAGAAGGCCCAGAGCTGCTATATGACGGTTTTGAAAGGACCTTGTGAGCCAAGATCCAGGTCGGGCAGGTCGAGGAAATGGAGACCGTATCCATCAATCCAGACCATCCCGAAAAGGTAATGTTCATCGGGATAGAATTAAAGCCCAAGATACGAGTCGAGCTGGTCCAATTCCTTACTTGAAGAAGATCAACTTTCGCATGGTCATATGCCGACATGAAGGAATCGATCCCAACGTGATCACCCACGACCTGAACATTGACCCTGCGGTAAAATGGGTGTAGCAAAAAAGATGAAGGTTTTCTGAAGAAAAGAATCGAGCCATTAATGGCAACGTGGATGACATGCTCAACATTGGGTCAATCCGTGAAGTGAATATCCCCACCTCAGGTTTACTCCTAAGACTTTAAAATTCTTTGTCCCCCCATCTACAATCTCTTTCTTCACCTACTCGGGCTCGGTCCAATCCTATACTTGTCAAGTGGCCCGGCCTGGCCAGATCCAGCCCCGGCTAGGCCTGAAACCACTATTGTCAACATGATTAACGTCGAGCGTGGCCCGAAACCACTAGCGAGGTGGGTCGAACTGGGCCATGCTATGTACAAACATCAAAGCCAATTAAATTTTTCAAACCTAATCTACTCTAATTAATTCTTTCGAAATCCAAGTCCATTAATTTTCCAAACCTTTGATTTGAATATTATTAATTCAAAAATCATTAAAACAACTTTTGATTGATTCAATATAAGAAAAACAAAAATCGAAAGATTTAAAGAATTATTTGCAATTGATTCATTGATTCATTCATTCAAACCATTGTTCGTAACATAAACCTTAGAATCCCACTGGGTAAATTTAACTACTCATGAAATCAAATAAATCGAAAGTATTGAAAAAAATCATTAAACTATTAACTATGAACACGGAATAATTGTACTTACTCGAATTTAAATGAAAGCGAGAAAATCCACTAATCGATTGTCACGATCAGAGATGAGGAATGATTCTAATCTAGAAAGTAATAAATCTATTTAGAAAGTGAAAGGACAACTAATCTATGGAAGAAATATACTAAGACTCAACAAGTAATATAAAAGTTGTTCCAAAACGTCACTTGACCCCCTATTTCTAGGTGTTGGCGAAACTAGCGCAAAATCCCGCAAAAAAGGCCAAAAAGCCCATGAAAAACCCGGCTGTCGACCATCGGAAATGAGCCACCGATCGATGGCTTGGTCAAAGCTGCTGAACTGCTAGTCGTCTGTACTGAACCGGCAACCCGAGAGTTTGAATGCAAGGTTGGCTCGACGGGACACAATCATCGATTGCCAGCTCGGTGCTGGCGACCCAAGAGAAGATGCACAAGCCTCTGATTGGTGGTAACGCAACCGTTGGGCGCCAACTCAGTACCGGCGACTCAAAAACTCTTCGAGAACTTTTTTTTTCACCCAAAAACTTACAAAACAAAGGAAAATAAGACCGAAACACAAAACAAACACAAAAAGATGATAATCGGTCAAAAATGATATGAACGAAGACTCAAATGACGATGAACCGACATCAAAACACATGCAAAAAGACCGGTATCACGAGGCTCAACAGCTTTTCCTTTTTATGAAGTATTTCTCTGCTTTCCTAGCTGACAAGAGCCATACACTCTTTCTTTCTACATGACTTCAGTTGGCAGCCTTTCGACCAAACTTTACTTTACAAGATAGTTGATGGTCTTGCGGTTGAGGTGATTAAGCCTCTTCTACCGAAGCTAGCCGGTCTCCATTGTACTTCTTGAAACAAAACACGAGCTGGGACTCTCGCTGTTCTAATCAATGATATGAAGTCCTCCTTTTCTGATGCCTCAGAAGATGATTTCCTTGGAGATGCGATTCTTGATCAGACACTCATTCTTGGTGAATACCGTCTTGTATCCATGCTCTCCAAGTTGGTTGATGCTCACTAAGTTGTGCTTGAGGTTTTCCATGAGTGAGACACCGTTGAGGGTTACTCTATTGATCTTTACTGTCCCAGTTGCGACGATATTTTCTCTGGAGTTGTCCCCGAATATGACTGATGGACCATTAATTGGTTTGATGTTTGACATAATATCCTTGATCTTAGTCATATGACCTGAGCAGCCGCTATCCAAGATCCACAAATTAGTTTCTATTCTTCGCGGCTGGCTCTCTTCTTCTATGATCTGCAATCACAGAGAGGATGATTAAGGTACCCGTCTTACTTCGGGTCCTGAGGGGTTAGCAGGTTGATGAACCCTTTGGGGATCCACACTTGTTTAATTTTAATCTTTTTGACCTCCTGGGCAGCTTCTTTCACTGCCTTATTTTTCATCCTTAATTGAAAATACATGCGGCCGTGATGCTTTTTGCTAAAATGTGCATGTGTGTGTGAGTTTCATTTAGTAGCTGGGTTCCTAGCTGGAACTGGCTTTTTAGCGTAACCTTGAGGACTTGACCCTCGGATAATTGTCTTGGGATTTTTAGATTGATATCCCAGCCCTGGACGGTTAGTTCTCTCAATCTGTCGGTTGTACTTAGCATAACTGAGTCTCGTCCCTTGCGGGTGCTGGCTAGTTGAGGGTCTCTAGTTTGACTTAGCAGGACTGGGGCATCTCCAGCTTGCTTTCGCATAGCTGGGGTAAGAAGAAGCTGGTTCACTAGGCAGCTGAGTTTCCCTGGGCTTTACAGCTTTCGGGAGAGCAACTGGCTTTGCAGTTAGCTGTCATTTCTTTAGCTCTGCAGCCTTGGGAGCTGCAACTAACCTGGATGACTGGCCAATTAGGATTTTCTTTGGGAAAAAAGCTATCTTCTCCTTACCCTTATTCAAGCATAAGCTAGTTTTGTCATTCACAGTGAACGGGTAATGACCTAACACACCCTTTTCAGTGCATGGTTTTTGGATATTAATAAGATGCTCCAAGTCTCTCGAGCTCTTATTAAAGGATGCAAGGATCTTATCCTGCTCGAGGTTTTTGGATTTTAGGATTTTTAACTCAGCTGTAAAGAACTGAGTTTTCTGTCCTTAGTTTATCAATGACAGCTGTTAGTGACTGAGCACTTTCCAGCTCAAATGTCAGTTTTAAATCATGCTTCTTAAGAGAAGCATTTTCATGAGAAATTTTAATTTGCAAAATGCACATGTAATTGAAATCCTTTGAGAGGGATTCCAAAGTTAGGTCCTCAGTGTCAAAATTTCGTGCTCATGCACATGCCATGGCTGGGAAGATTTAGTTACCTCATCCTCAGTTGAGGTCATAGCAGCTTCAGCTTCTTCTTCCCGGATATAAATGGTTATGAGAGTTACATTGAAAACATGTATGTTGTTGTCGCCTTTAGAACTGCAACTTGTTAGACTTCTTTTTCTCAACAACTTGAGTCTTCAGCTTGGCCTTCTAAAGCTTCTTCATGAGGATCCTTATCTGCTCCTCCAACTCTTGAAATGAGCTGGCGGGGATTCTCTCAGAAGAAGTTGACCGCTTTTCGACAGTTACAGCTACGGGGGCTGTAAACTGAGACTTTTGTTGCTTTTTGGGCGAGAAATTCTTGACAAAGAGGACATCATCCTCCAGCTTTGATGGCTGCTGGGTAGCCTTCTTTGCTTCATGCTCGTTCATCCGAGCTAGGTCAAACTCATGTGCTCGTAGGGAGGCGAACACATCCTTTACCGACATCTTTGAGAGATCACGTTCCTTTAACGTCGTGATCTTTATGAACTAGTCTTCTCTTGGCATGCGCGCCAAGATCTTTACGTTGAGCTCAGTTACTAGATATGATCTTCCACGAGCTGACAACTCACTGACTATGGAGTTAAACTGAGCCTCCATCTGCATAATAGATTCTCCAGTTAGCATAACATATTATTCATATTTTTCTATGCAAACCTGAAGTTTGTTGCACGTGATCTGCTCAGATTCTCTGTACAAATCCTCAAGGAAATCCTAGATTTCCTTGTTCGATTCATATTTCCCCACATTCTTCATTTGATCCTCATCAAGCATGGAGAAGAGAATATATTGGGCTGGATATGCCAGTTGATGACGGCTCTTATCATTGGACGTCCATTCTGCATGAGGCTTTTCAATATATTCTAGCTGATCAGGGGTAGATCGGTTGGTATTGACTTTCTGGATCTTCGTGGACCTTCTTCGATCACTAACCACATGTCTTCATGCTGGTTGAGAAGATGAGCTCTGACTCGCCTCTTCCATCTTGTATAATTCTCCACCGAAAACTTTGGCAACCGGGTCGATGCCATCTTTTTATAATCTTTATAATAACCTGCTCACAACAAACAAACACTTGGAAAACTGGATCTGGTCCTCAGTGTCTCAAAAACAGTTCGTCTTTTGGACCAACTGCTCTGATACCACTTGTTGGTCCCAAATCAGAGGTATATACTTTGCGGAAGCGTTAGTTAATAAAACAGTTTCGAAAATAATGAGCCCAAATTTTAATCTCAGTTGCCTTGTTGACCAGGTCAGCTGGGTCAATGAAATGTGTTTGTTATCCAGTAGGTTTTAAGACTTTTGAAGTTATACTCCAGCTACTACTTGGTAGCTGGGTTTTAAATACTTAGCAAATATTTAAGTGAAAGCAATAAATAACACAAGATATTATAGAGGTTCATATATGAAAAATCCTACGTCCTCTCTTCCTTTACAATAAGGGAACCCAGTAATCCTTATTGTACACGGTATTTGAACACATGTTACAACGAAGATTCTTCTGAAAGGGAGGGTTTTGGCTATCCTCGATCGCAGGCACGACATATCTTAGAAGCTTTATCGAAATCCACTTCCCAGGTTTCTTGATTTGCAGGTGAAGATTTTAGTTCTCTTCGCGAACTTAGATCGGGTTTGGTGATGTTATTAGATAAGGAATATCTAAGAACGTATCAGTATCCTCAACTGAAAGCTTCGAATCACCTGATTGGTCTCGAGTTAGAGTACTTAGAAAGATTTAAGACCTTAGAGAGAGTTAGATCGCAGATGATGGCTTAAGATTAGTAGTCTGTGTAACTCCTTCTTCTTGCTTCAACTTCTCTATTTATAAGTGAGGGATTTGAATAGTATTCGTTGTCTCAAAACGGACAAATCTCTTAAAATTGGTGTTTGAAAATAGTATCATTGATGTACGTACGGTAGGCTTTATCAGTTCTTTATTTGGTGATTAATCGGTTGAGGTTATAATCCACTAGATAGTAACCGGGGATTAACTACCTTTTCAAGGTACATTTTGGTAGGTCAACTCTTCTTCATGTCTTGTCACTTCTGACATTCCTTTTTGAATCTCACTTGCACTAGAGACAACTGGGCTTTAAGGTTGACTGAGAACAGACTTAGTTTTATCGACCTTCTCTCCGAAGTGACAGTTAGCTGAGACAAAAGAAGAATATTAGAAGTGAGTAGACCTACAGCAGAGTTGACCTACCAAATGTTTCCTTAAAAGGTAGTCAGTCAACTGGTTATTATCCAGCGAATAATAACCACAGCTGATTGTCCACCGCATAAAGAGCTGATAAAGCCTGCTGCAAGTACAAACAACAACTCTATTTTTAAACACTGATTTTGAGGGATTTGTCTGTTGTGAGACAACGAATACTATTTAAATTCCTCACCTATAAATAGAAGAGTCACCAGAAGAGAGAAGGTTATGAGTTACAAGTTTACAAGTCCATACGCTCATAACAATCTACATTCAAGCTCTCTCTCACTCTAAAGTATTCCAGCTTTCTAAGTATTCTTACTCGAGACACATCGGAGATTCGAAAGCTGCTTACAGCCGAGAATTCCGAGATCATTCTCAGATTCCCTTTTAAGAACAACACTCAACCAAAACCAGATCCAAGTTCTTAAATAGAATTCAAATTTTCACTTGTCGATCAAAGAAGCCTAGGAAGTGGATTCCAGTAAAGCTTCAAATATCAGTCATGCCTGCAACCGAAAACATTGAAAGCTTTCTATTTCGGAAGAATCCTAGTTATAAACCTTGTTCAAACACCATGCATAACAAATATTAGTGAATTCCCTTCTTGTGAAGGAAGAGAGGACGTAGGAATTTTCATATCCGAACTCTATCACATCCTGCCTTATTTACAGCTTTCATTTACTTATTTGAAACCCAACTACCATTAGTAGTTGGAGTATAACTGCTAAACGAATCTAAATCTTACTCGAGAATAAATAATTTAAAAAGCCAACTGACTTGCATTACAAGTCAGCTGAGGCATAAAAAAGGGCTCACTTTAATTCCGTAATTTTCATTAACACTTCCACAACCTCTCTTAAACTCTGATTTGAGACCATCAAGTGGTATCAGAGCAGTCGGTCTGAAAGACTAACTATTTTGTGTCACTAAGGACCAAATTTATTTCCTTAGATTTTGTTGTGAGCAGGCATTTGCAAGATATATCAAAAGATGGTTTCCACCTGTCTGCCCAAGTTCACAGTGGAGAACTATACAAGCTGAAAAAGGCGCGTCAAAGTCCATTTCCTAAGCCAGCACAAAGATATGTGGTTGGTAAAGAGGAAGGCCCCATCAAAATCCAAAAGACCAACACCAACTGACAAACCAACGATCAGCCAGAATATGTCGAAAAGCCACATGCTAAATGGACGACGGAGGATAAGCGTCGTTATCAACTAGAGCACTTGGCTCAATACATCTTATTCTCAACGTTAGATAATGATCGCATGAAAGATATTGCTCGCTGTGATTCTGCTAAGAAAAATTTGGGATTTCCTTAAAGAGCTATGTAAAGAATTTGAGCAGATCACAGGGAACAAACTCCAGGTTTGCGTAGAAAAATTCATTCTCTATGCTAACTGGAGAATCTATCATGCAAATGGAGGCTCATTTCAGCTCTATCATCAAGGAGCTCTCAGCTCTGGGCAGAACCTACCCCGCAGCTGAGTTGAATACAAAAATATTGGCAAAGATTCCGAGAGAGGATTGGTTCGTAAAAGTAACAGCTATCAATGAAAGAGATCTGTCTAACATGTCCACCAAAGATGTGTTCGTCTATTTTCGAGCCCACGAATTCGACCTTGCTGGATGAACGAGCTTAAAGCCAAGAAAAGTACCCATGTATCGTCAAAGCTGGAGGATGCGGCCCTGTTCGTCGCAAAGAAGTCCTTCTCACCGCGCAAGCCGTCACGTCAATCATATGCATCACCAGCCCCAGCTAACAAACTCTTGAAGTCAACTGAGAAGTCTTCAGCTAACTCAATTTAGGATCTAGAGAAACAAATGTGGATTCTCACAAAGAAGCTGGAGAAGGATAAGAACAGAGCCCAGACAACTGCTCATGAAGAAAAGAAATTCGAGAGATCTCAGTTCTCAAGAAGGAAGTAACGTACTTGTTTTGAACATAACTCTCATAATCATCTTATGTTTGATTGTCCTCAGATTGGAGAGGAGGAACGAGCGAAGCTGAAGAAGAGCTTCTAGAAAAGAGTTTCCAAGGCTTATGCAGAGGCCATGCTTACTAGGACTGAGATGCCCGACATTCCTTACAATGATGAAGTCCTTGAGTATGAGCCAGCAGCAACTCAAACGATGAGGAGCAGCTCGTAGCCTTTATGGCTAACATCAGAGAGGAGGTAACTGAGATTGCTTTGACCTCAACCGAGGATGAGGTAAATGAATCATCTCTATCTCTGCATGTGCATGAGCATGAAAAGGAGGACTTGGAGTCATGTCATTCTGACTCTGAGGATCTATCATTAGAGTCTCTTTCAAAAGACTTTAATTACATGTGCACTTTACAAAGTAAAATTTCTTATGAAAATGCTTCTCTTAAGGAGCAAATTTTAAAACTGACAGCTGAGCTAGAAACTGTTCAGTCACTAAAAGCTGTCGCAGAAAAACTTAGGGCAGAAAACTCAACTCTCTCAGCTGAGTTGGAAACCCTAAAAGGCAAAAATTTCGAGCAAAATAAAATTCTTGCATCTTTTAATAAAAACCCGAAAGATTTAGAACATCTCATCAATATTAAAAAATCATGCATTGAAAATGGTGGGTTAGATCATAACCCATCATCTTTGAATGATAAAAATATTTTATGCATGAATAAAGGTAAGGAAAAATTTGTGTTTCTCCCAGTTTAAACACAAACTAAGAAGTCAGCTGCTCTTCCTAAAGTCGTGATGCCAAGAGAAACCCAGCTGCCCAGGGCACAAGCTACTCCACAACCCAGCTATGCAAAAGCTTGCTACAAACACCCTAGTTCTGGAAAACCAGACTAGAGACCCTCATCTAGTCGACACCCGCAAGGGCAGAGACTCAAAAAACCTGGGTACAGTTGGCCGAGTGAGAAAATCAACCGTCAAGGATTAGGATATCAATCTAAAAAGTCTAAGGCAGTTCTCCGAGGGTCAGGACCTCAAGGTTATGCAAAGTAGCCAGTTCCAGCTAGGAACTCTGCCCCCCATGCATATGTTGGATTTTGGTATACGTAAAGCTAACTTTGTTTATGTTGTATACAAAATTAACCGTTTCCATGCGTTTTATATAACAACTAGTCCGTTTATCTCGAACAAATAGGGTGGATCATATAGTGTGTAGGAGATCGCAGTAGATTACATGATCGGTAACC
>AYJT01096257.1:0-11162 GCA_001278415.1 Ocimum tenuiflorum | reverse complement strand
TCCTTCCTTCACCCCCACCCGCATGGTGTTTGTATGCATTAAGGAAACATATAGATGCACTTAAATTAACAAAAGAAAACAACAAATAACGAGCATTGCATTGAGAATCGCTTCGATCGTTACTCAATTCTTGCGAAAAATTGATTCTTTGGGATTGCGCTTACTAATTTTTGTTTACTGGTTTATACGAATAAATTTGGCACACGTGTTCTTCTGAATGTGGTGGTGATCAACCTGAGTCTGAATTAGGGTTTCCAATTTCGAGGAATTGGAGGGATTTTGTGGGGGAGTTTTATTAGTGGGCTGTTGTGGGTTTTGAGTATATTGTTTGGTTGGAGTTTATTATTATTGTTATTATTATTATTTTTTGAATTGGGGGAGGTGGTATGTTGGATTTCAGGATAGAGATTGGCTTTGTGTTTGGAGGAATTTGAGGATTGTGGGGGAGGTTTGGGGTTAGGGTTCTGGATTATTCCGGAATTTGGGGCTGTGGAAGTGGGCCAGGATGGTTCAGGAGCCTGAGCTTGAAGAAGGAGAGACTTGCTATTACAAGGATGATGCAAACGTTGATCCTGATATAGCTCTCTCCTACATTGTATGGGTTTCTTCTCTACTTCTTTGGCAATTGATGGTGACAATAACAGACAAACGCAATTTGTGTTCTTTTTTGAAGTGGTCAAGCATGTTGTGGTTGAACTAACAGAGAAGTGCAGTTTTATTTTTTTGATTCTCGGAGCACGATAATTGATGATCAGTTGTTCCAGTGAATGTGGAATGAAGTCACGGTTGAATGTTCTTGACCTGGTTTTGAAATTTTTGATCGACATAATGAACTAAATGAGATGATCATTTCATCAACGATTATAAGACAATGCATCTAATTAAACAGCCGTGGTTGTGTATGTTTCAGTTGCAGTGTGGTGATGTTTTCAAATGGCTTCAGTTGGAGTGTATGTATGATGATATGTTTTCCTTTGTTTTGGATATAGAAGATGGAAAAAAAAAATATCAACATTTGTGATCTTCTTGCTGCTGTAAAATTTTAATGATAATCTGGAAAATCTTCAAGCTTCGCGTTAAACTTGGACATAAGTTTTTATCTTGCTGGGAGACTGAATCTTTCTTGTTTCCCTTCATATCATGGAATGCACCTTATTGCATATTTATGTGGAATCGCTAGCACAATGCTAACTAAATAATATATTTCCAATTACTCAGTCTTGTGTGATCATAAAATTATTCATTCCGAATAATTTAGATGTTGTTTTTTGCATATTAATTTTATTTAACTATCTTAATCACTCCTTGTCTCTTGCTTCTAACAGGGTGATAAAGTTCAAAGTATACTGGGCCATCTGCAGAAAGATTTTGAAGGTGGAGTTTGTGCGGAAAATTTGGGTGAGTGGATTAATGAACCGAATTCCATCTTCCCCTCATACCTCACGAAATCAATACCTTGAATATTATTTGGTGGCTTCTGCAGGGGCAAAATTTGGTGGATATGGCTCGTTTTTACCCACACATCAACGCTCTCCTTCAATTTGGTCACAGCCAAAATCTCCACCAAGAGTTCAAAATTCCCGCTCTACTAGATCTCCTAATGCTTGTCCAGAGGTATATGGTACAGTCATTAATTAATGGTTTATACGTGTCCAATGGGAACTTTTCATTTACTCAGCTATATGGGCTGGTTACCACACAGGGACCTGTCCCTAAATCAGTCATACCTTCAACTCAGAGGGATGATGCTTCTTCTTCCCCCCCTGTGCGTGCACCAAAAACCTTGAAAACCTCCTCTCATGACGCTACAATCAGAGAAAAGGTTGAGAAATTTCCGGTAAAAGTCGAACTTCCTTCAAGTAAGTTAGGCAATCCCCTAGATAAAAAAACGCTGAAGGTTCGAATCAAGGTGGGACCTGAAAGGGTGGCTCAGTATAATGCACAAATATACAGTCTAGGGCTCACATCTCCATCTTCCTCAGAGGGAAACAGCCATGATGAAAGTGATGAGTTACTTCCTGCAACTCATGAGATGCCTTGTGAATCTCCTGCTTACATTCTTAAGGTGCGATATCTAGGTAGAGGTTTTGCGTTTTGATGTGCCATCTTTCTTTTTAAGCTATTAATAATTATTTAGTAGGTTAAATTTGATATTTCATCCCTAGCTCAAGACATGAAATTTTTGTATTTGTTTCTTCCCATCTTTCATTATTGTATGTGAGTTGAGGGTGAGGGTTGTAGTATCCTTTCTGTTCTTGAAAGTGGAAGCTAGATATAATGTGCTTTTAACCGATCGTATTAGTACTGCCTGTCTTTTTTTAGAGGTTAATGATATCTACTATCTGGAGCATCATTATAATAGTCACATTTTTCCGAAGATCTTGACCTTGTTGATTTATTGTGTTCCTTCTTGGTACAGATGATGACTTCTTTTCCAGTGTGCAATGAGTTGCTTCTGTCACCTCTCTGTGAAGATTTACTGAATCTAACGAGAGAAAGGGAATACGTGGTAGAGAGCGAGTGTGAAGCTGCTTCCAAGAATTCTTCCATATCCATTAAGATCTTGAACAATAATGCTTCAACGGGGAAAAAGACAAAGGCTGTAGACAAAAGAGGAAACTTCGACAAATCTGGATATAACTCAGAGGATCTTGATGGTTGCGTGCAGAAAAATATGGATGGTGATAATATGGAGTGCAACACACAGCCATTCCATGACTCGAATCGCAAATCCTTACCTGATAGAGTTAGGGACACGGATAAGAATGCCCTAGTCAGTATGAGGGAAACTAAAAATAGTGTAAAAGGACGAGCTGTTTCTGGTGATTCTGTTAAGGATGTTACTTTTGAACATCCTTCTGACCAAAGTCATGGAAAGTCTGAGCAGTTAAAATCTAGATGCAGTTCTCGAGAGAGAATTGATGAAGATAGGCCAAGAATCTCCCAAAAGGATGTTTCAGTTGATTGCCAAGTTGGCAAGGGCGGAGGTAAAGGAAGTTATCATTCATCCAAAGCTTATTCTGATCATTCTGAAGGTGAAAGGGTAGACAAAGACATAAATGTCTTGACTTTGAAAACTGGTGTACGTTCTACTTCTAGTGGGTGTGATCCTCGTCCTATGGCGAGGTTATCAATTGAAGGTGGAAAGAAGTTAAAAGTAAGTAGAAGTAGTGGAAAGAAGGAATCAAAATCATATAGTTTCAAGGATGGCGATTGTGCTGCAACCCCAAAAAAACCTAGTGGAAGGAAGGATGTTCATAAATTTCATGGTGGCAAAAAAGATGTGGTTCAGACAAGTTTAGAATATACGGAGCACGCAAAGCATTTACCGGAGAGGACCTCTGTTGACTCGTCAAAGAACTGTAGTCTCAACGACGTTAAGTCAAAACCTGCACTTGCTAATAAATTGAAGGAGAGATCAAATAATAAGAAATATATGGATGGGGTTTTGTCTGACAGTCATATAGTAGAGCCTTCAGCTGCAGTGATACATTCTAATGAAGGAATCTTCAGTGGGTTACAGCAGACAGTGGCAGCTCCTGTGTTGATACAAGAAGAGTGGGTTTGCTGTGACCGTTGTGAGGCATGGCGTCTTCTACCATACGGCACAAAGTCGGAGCAACTTCCTGAGAAGTGGGTGTGCAGCATGCTAGACTGGCTGTAAGTTTCTCTACTTGAACCTTATTGTTGTCCTTCCATTTGGTCATTAAGTTTAGTTAGTTGCATGTTTTAATTCCATTGTTGAATATTTGAGTTATCATTTAGGGTTTTTAATCTTTAAGTAGTTTATATTACTTGTAGATTTGAATTGTATTTTCACTTCAAAGTAACTGCAATATGTACACTTAATAAAAATAAAGTATAATTACAAAAATGTTGCAAGAAGGGATATCTGTTAAACATATATTCGTTTCCTCAGAATTTGAGGTTTCATAGTGAAGCATATATTGTAAGGTTTTAAAAGTCACTAAATTTTTGTAGTTAGACTAAACCTCAGGGATATATTTTGTATTTGACCCAAACATAAATGTAGCATAGGACTATTCATTTTTGTCAAGGAGTTTAATGTTTTATATGAAGTGTAACTAGCGCTCTAGCACTATAGTGTTGCCTCGGATATTTGGTTAAAATTGAACAAAAATTTAAGTGTAGACGATCACAATTTTCTTTAATCTTCAGTCCAGGATTAAATCGTTGTGACATTAGTGAAGATGAAACTTCAGCTGCTGTTCGTGCGTTGAATCATGTTTCTGCCCCTGAAAATCAACACAATTTGCAAGCTCATGCTAATGGAACCATGGCTGGTGCACTTACTGCTACCACTCATGATTTCAATCAGAGCCACCTGAATGTTGCTTCTGATCAGATGAAGCAGAAACTGAAGAAAAGACAGAATGCAGTTGGCACAAGTCATCCACTTCATTCAAATAATCAAATGCAAGTGCCATGTCTAGATTTGGAAAATGGTAGCTCAAAGGATGTGAAGCCCTCTATTGCAAGAGTAAATATTACAAACCAATTTGATGTGCAGCACCCAAGGAAATCAGCATCTGGTTCAGCTAAATTAAATAAACGAAAAGGAGATCATGTGATAGGAGGTATGTTTTCTATAGCCATCATTTTCTTTGAATTTCTTGATTGTGAGAATTTTTTGTTTATGGATGACTATAACATTTTACAGATGATCCAAATCCGAGGAAAAAATTCAAGGAGTCTGGTGAGTATTTACATGGGAAGGGGCAAATGAAAAGGATTAAATCTACAAATGTTGATGTAGTGGACAATGCTCCAAATTCTTCTGGTAAATTTGGTGTGAATGGACCCAGTGTGACATCTTGTTTGCCCAGTAAGACAGCTGTAAAGCATGGGAAGAAAAAAAATGCACAAAAAGATGGGATCTCTGGGGGAATGGGCAATATCCAACTTAAGGTAAAGCATGAAAATATTATGCAGGATTTACCAGATAATGCTCCCTTGGGTGTTGAAATGTGTAACGGTAGTCAGGTAACTGCTAAAAAGTCGAAATTGAGGGATTATATATATAGCCAACATCAGGTGGAGACACAGCAAAACAATGGTAGTACCCTCCAAGACAGAAAAGCTTCCATCAACGAGGACGGCAAGGATGGTGATACTCATAGAGACAAGAAATCCCGAGTATCTGATCTTGCAGATGATGAGTTCAGCAGAGGTCAGGATGGGGATATATCAAGAAGTGTAGAAATTCGATCTTTGGGAGCCAAAGAATATCCAAAGAATGAGATTGTTGAGAAAGAACAGCAGGTGAAGAAACCTAGAGCTAAGATGCGTCTCACAATTGAAGATATAGATGAACTGAGAAAGGATTTGGGGTGTGAACATCTCTCAACGGCTGCCACTTCAAGCTCCTCTAAGGTTTCTGATTCCCGTAAAAACAGACTTCACTATGTTGAGGTGAAAGGCTCGCCAGATGAATCAGTTTCTTCATCTCCCATGAGAATGTCCTATCCAAATGAGGTATCGCCATCGATGGCAGAGACTGCAGGGAAAGTTGATTGTATGTTCAACGACGGTGGTGCAGTAAGCAGTGTGAATAAACCTAAGGACAACAATGGGAGTTCTGAATTCAGCACAGCCAAGAGGAGAGCATCAGGTCTGACATTTATGGATTCAAAGAACAAATTAAGTAAAGAGACAGCTGTTGATGACCACCATCATGCACCCAAACATGAAGTATCGAGTAACGGAAGACATCCTCTCTCCCGTAATGTCAGCCCTAAGTCTGTTAAAAATGTGAGTGTTGGTAAGAACAATATTAGAAAATCAAAGGATAGCAGAAGTGTGAAGCAATCTACTCAGAGAGAACATGATAAGAATGTTCCCGAATCAAGCAATCCCTGCAACAGTGATGTCATGCAGCAAAACCTTAAACAGGATCGTCCAAGAAATTCAATAGAGCAAGATTCTGCCCGGATGGAACCATGGAGCGGAAAGGTGCTCATTGACCTGCGTCAGGGAGATAAACGAGGTGCACCAAGTCCTAGCACACTTGCATCAGGATCAATTGGTTCCTTGAAAAGAGATCCAATGGATTCAAGAACCCGTGATGCTTCTGTTCTTGGTGATACATCAAAGACTCTAAAAGGAACTACTATTTCCTGCAATGAAGATCAGACTGGAAGACTCATTAATAAGGAAGTGGTGGATCTGGACACACGCCTTTGGAATAAGAATGTCTGTGCTACTACATCCACTGGTCTGAAAGAAGCTGAAAATGTCCTTAAAGAAGCTGAAGAACTTAGAACACATGCTGATTTAATTAAGGTCTTCTTTTCTATTTCTTGATCTGCCCATTTATCTCTCGTCCAAAGTGTCAGTTATTTAAATTTCTGTGGAGATATTTAGATTTGCATAAGTCTTCAAAATTGCCTTAACGTGGACTAAAAATTGTCTTTCTATCTTACTTTGATTTATTTTATCTTTTGCAGAACTCTGGTTTTGGTTCTGAAAGTAATTACGAGTACTTTAAAGCCGCCCTAAAGTTTCTTGTTGGAGCTTCACTTCTAGAGGCCTGCAACGCAGAGCACAGCAAACAGATGGAGACGAGTCCTATGCAGATTTATGGTGCTGCTGCCCAACTTTGCAAGTAAGTAGATACTTGATACCCGTGTGCTTTGCCACTTCTCATTCTGTGGCAAACTCCCAAGCTATTCAATGTTAAACATCTTTATCCAGTAGTTGCTCAAACATTTCTGTTGTGTATTCGCAAATGTAGTTTTTATTATGCACAGTGTGTTCAGATGTAATGCATGTGTTTTTGTATCTTATCCGGAATTTATTTGAGTATAATGCATGTTTCTGTATATAATGCAGAATTTGTTAGAGTATAATGCATATACTTGTGATTATAATGCACAATATATTTGGGTATAATGCATATGTTTGTGCTGATAATGGAATGTTTTACAAATGCAGATTCCGAGAAAAGTGAGACCTGCATTAATTAACACAAAATTACACATCATGGCTATTTTATTATGTTTTATCAGATTTTCATTGAGCAAACATATCCAGTAGGGACTTCGTTTGGAAGCTTGTGAATTACCTTTAATTTGGTGTATGATATGCAAAAGATAATTTAAATTGATTGAGTAGTATTTTGAATTTTTAACAATTTTAGAGGAGAGAAAAAAGGAATGCGGTACATACTTCCATAATTAACCCTTAAAATCCAATAATGCACAAGAATTGGCCTAGATGAAAACTATTAAACCTTGGATGTTGATCCTCAGAATGGGAGGCCGAGATTTATTCTTATTTATTACACTAAGGAAGTATTGACATTTGATCAATTCCACATTTACATATATGTACGTGTGTGTGTGAAATGTTCCTGGTGAGTGAACTTGTGATATTTGCACCTTTTTATCTGTTTTTGGGTATTTTATGTAATACGACAGGTATATTCTCTGCATTGGGCTTTCTTTGTTTTGGACATCTTTTGGTACATAAAAATGCCCAATACTAAAATGTAGGGTTCACAAGTTTGCTTATCAATTTATGTGTTAAATAACCCTTAACGTGTTGAATAAGAAAGAATCGAGGCCATTAAATAAATAAAAGGACGGATGTGATTTCGCCACATTTTACATTATGCATTGTTATTTGTTATATTATGCATTCTCATTTGTTATATTTGGTAGTCCGCTTAATTAAATGTTATGATCCATTAGATTTCAATATCCAACGGTTATGATTCTTTCTCATTTAACACATGACAAATACCTAAATATATATTTGTATTATAAAATATTGCTCATTTGTTACATAGATGAAGCATCCGTCCAGAATTTACCTTTAGTGTTAAGCTTCTTGATACGATGACTACTTATTTTGGAAGTCTCATTAGTTCACATAATCCGCAGAACATGTGCAAAGGAATATGAAAACGGCCATGAATTGGCCTTTGCTGCATTGGCCTATAAATGCATGGAAGTGGCTTACCTGAGGATAGTTTATTGCAAAAGTTCATCTGCAAGCAGATTTTGCCTTGATTTGCAATCAAGTCTGCAAATGGTTCCACAAGGTACGAATGTAATATAATTCTTCTCCTTGAATCCAAGTAACTCACCAAATGGGCACTATTGTAGCTAAAAACTATTATTGACCCCAAAAGGTAATGGTAAAAGTTCACCAATCTATGCCTGGGTAATTTTCAATTGTCTTCCTTATTGACATTATGGCTATTGTCATCATCTAAAATAAGTAACGATCCCATACCTATAATTTTTGGACCGTGTGGTTGGAGGAACTTATTGGAGTTAAACTGAAGAGATGACATACTCCTCTACATGCGAACTACTTTAGGAGCCCTTTGAAATGATTTTTGCTTCCGAATCTGTCTTCACAATCATAAAATGAATGTTGCCTGTGGGAACTTGCTTAGTCACTTTCAGGTCTTAAGAACTGGGGATTGATGTTGCGCAATGTTTTGTTTAACTTTTTTTCTGATGTTCATTGATGTCCTCGTTTAATTTAGTTTAAGTTATGTTTAAGGATACTGATATTGATGCTACACTTGGCCTTCTGATTAGGTGAATCTCCGTCATCTTCTGCTTCTGATGTTGATAACTTGAATAATTTAGCAATGGTGGACAAGGTCACTTCTAAAGGCTGTGGTTCTCATGCTGGGAATCATGTTATAGGCCGCAACCGCCCCAACTTTGTTCGTCTGCTTGATTTTGTAAGTTGATCAACCAAAATAATGAATATCTTCCTCTAATTTTATGTGGTTGCGGTTTCACATGGAAATGCATAATATGTTTAGCGACCACTTTAAATCCTGCCTTTTCCCCCCTTCATCGGGGATTGGTGTAGAATGCTACTTCAAAGAATTAATTTGCTTCAATATGCTTGCTATTGTTGAAGACTGCAATGCTAAAGCTATACTTTTTTGACAGTATGTAAACTTACTTTTGCTAATATTAGCAATCTATCAGAAAGTTTCTTAGTTGTGTAGTATAATAATTAAGATCCATTCAACGTGAATAATCTGAAAAAGGTCAGTTCAACTTGTTGATGCCATTCTAACTTGTTTTTTCTTCTTTATATCAAATCTTGATTGTCAATATGCAAATCTTAAAGCTATATTCTTTCGCAGACAAAAGATGTGAATTGTGCAATGGAAGCTGCCAAAAAATCACAGGATACCTGTGCAGCTGCTCAAGTAGAACTAAAAAAGTCGCAGAATACAGATGCGATTGTTTCTGTTAAGAGAGTTATTGACTTCAGTTTTCAAGATGTAGAGGAAGTTGTACGTTTGGTGTGGCTCGCGTTCAATACCATCAACCAACAGCGGTGATAGAGAGCAGTCAAAAATCCGAGCCGCACACTACCAAGAAAGGAAGGCATAACAACAGCTAATTGTACGTATTTGTGTACATGTGTAAAAAATGGGACTATTTTCTCCATTCTTGTAAAAGCATTTTTGGAAATATGCTTAATGTAACGTCATTGAAGGACAAGATACAGAGCTCATATACAGTTTTGATATTGTAGGTTATAGATTCTTGATATTTAGCATAGATCATTAGTCATTTGACAAGTCAATATAGGTATCATCAGTCCTTTCTAATGAGGGACTTTTTATAGTCCTTTCATCCCCCATTTTTTTGCTGTATAATACGCTTCATACGTTTTCAAAGGGTCATTTTTCCTCTTTTTAAAGAGGGATCTTAATTATGTGATCATGGATGTGAGATGGGTATTTAATTTCTTGGAGATGATGTTCAATGCAACGCACAAGAATATTGTAGATTAAATTAACCTCTTATTTCTTTCCAAGAACATGCTATTTTCTATTTCCTTAAGCTCACTAGTAAAAAACCAATCTACTATTTTTGTTTCTTTCTTTCTTCGAGTTATTTACGTTGTCGGCATGTGTATCAATTCCTCAAGTGCCAAGTATATTGTACAAAATCAAGGGCTATTTATTTTTGTTGAATTACTATTATTGTTGCACCTAGAATTTAAGCGAATGATTTAAATTATGATTGTTATACACCATCCTTTCTTATGATTATTTTCGAATTCAATCGGGAGAGGCAACAACTATAGAACTCGATGCTGAGATTTCTATATGTGAAAGCAAAATCTTGACGAATATATTTGTTTTCATATTTACAATTTCAGGACTGAACAATAAATAATATTTACTTATACATTTTTGTAGCTTTATATTGGGCTTCCAATTTTAAAATTTCGGATTCGTCACTCCTTCGGTTTTGGCTATCCACAGAATGACTCAAATCCTTCGGTTTTGGCTCATATTATCTTTCCTTCCGATGGGGTTGTTTCACCATAGTCAGTTTCTATTATGCTACAATAATATATACCTATTTCATCTTGTATGTTATTGGTGAATATAATATATATACTATATCCAACAAAAACCATATAGTTGATCTCATACATGTATGGACAAATCTTATGGCTCTAGTCTTCCCCATACTCAACTTTTTATTGAATATTACTTATGTTTATATGCGAGGTTAAATAAAGAAACCCTAAATAAAGCTAGTTATGTTAGACCAATCTGAACTCCCCATAAGAATATGTATCTCAATAACAAACTCATACGAACTTGCATCATTAATTTGAATGCGTAGGAAATTGAAAGGTTTGTAGCAGACCTTGATAAAATGACAAAAAGAATCATTACATTAAAATATATTTGGTTGCAACCTGCAAAAATATTAGAAAATATGGGGGACAGGCAATTAAATACAAGCCAAACAAAAATTATTAAAATGTGAGTGATTCTAAATACAGTCATATTAAACTTAAAATAATTATCAAATATTCCTATTTTATCCTTATACATATTTAAATCTCCACCTAAAAAATAACTAAACCGACCCAGCGTGCTGCTCATGCTATCCAATAGTTTTCAGGATTCTGGCAGCACTGCTAGTGGCGTGGAGTCTAAAATCTGAAAGCCGAGGATGAAACTCTTCATCAGATGATAATGACAATAGAGTGCTTGAGCGGCCGCGAGAGTTGTGTGGTGGAATCGAGGTGGTGGAATCGAGGGGACGCGGAGAAAAGAGGAGGCAACAAAAGACCAAGCGACGGCGGTGGTGGCCGCGAAAGAGATGAAAAGGAAAGTGGTGGTGGGTTTTGTT
>AYJT01096204.1:0-12944 GCA_001278415.1 Ocimum tenuiflorum | reverse complement strand
AATCTTCAGAACATGAGAACACCAATTCAAATCCTTAATACTTTTTGTATCATTAATGCTCTCTAATATCTTCGGAGACACATAGTCGTCCCCCTAAATTCTCCAACAAACACATCTCCATTAGTATAATGAAATTACGACAAAAAACAAACACCGTTGTCTTCACTTTTTACAACTAATTTATAAACATCCATCCGGAGCACCTTTTTCCGCATTTTTTTCAGCCATTCTGCCCTCATGTCAGATGTATATTTTTCAGATTTATGCACTACTTTTGTGGGTCCTTTTGGCGGCCCTAAAGTAAGCCACACATCGTGCTCTGCAAAATAAATCTTCATCCCATCCATCATGATTATGCTGGACGTCCTATGTTTATAATGCATTACACACCATGGTGCAATCTTCCCAGGGATCTCAAATATCTTTAAATCAAAAAGTCCCCCTAGCCCCATGGCATAAACTGCACGGCGTTGTTCTGTGTTTAATGCTTCCATTGCCCTAACTAACAACTTTGGACTACATCTACATGATAGATTGCTAAGTTCTTGATTTGATTCATTTATAGCTTCTTCAACAAAATCATCATCACTATCATGCAGTTTTTACTTTTTTTTACCTGCCCATTTATGCAAACAGAGGAAAAATATGAATTTTCCATCCAAACACAGTCAAAAGATAAATTTTTAGGAAATGTAATGTGATAGTACCCATATGAACATTCAAAATACTTATTGCAAAATTTCGACAGCATAAAAAAGCCTCATTTTGTTAAAAACATAGGCATAATGACACAATTTGCCAAAACATACTCATCATTTTTCCCCTTATCTAATTATGGTAATCGAGAGGAATATCATCAACCTTCTAGAACAATGATTTTTCATTTTGTATTCTTTGATTGTACCATTCCTCTAAAAATAGACTCCCTTCCTAATAAAGGAGACTTGTGTTGTCATGAATAGTTTTCTTGATGAACTTGTTAGTTTCAGGAGTTGCTTCCTTTTAAGGATAAGCTGAAAATATGGGATCATTGGACTAATTAGTGATCCCCGAACCTACCTCACACATATGCTTCCAAAATAGAGGATTGGTGGATCAAATCATCTTTATCACTGTCGGGCGCCAACAAAAAAAAGATAAAGTTTTTATACCAAAATGAAATAGTACGAAAAAGTCATGCAATGTCATGAAAAAAAGTGGCACCTAATAGAAGGGTGTCACATGACAATGTCATAGAAATGTCATGCATTCTCGACTGACATCCAAATGTCATGCAACTAAACCAATTTTTTTTTAATAAAATGTATTTTGTCTTTTTGTGATGTCATCCACTACAATATCATTGTAGTGGGTAGTCTAATGATTTAAACCTCTCAAATCTCTGACCATCAAGATAAAGTTGGTTCATTCACATCATCAGCCCAGCTAAACCCAAATTCAATATATTTTTTACGGGACCATGGATCTCCTGCTTCCACCTTTTACGAATGAAAATCAACTTGAATTATTTTGTTTTCATGTTTGAATAATCCTGTTCAAGTATTGCTTTAAGTTATTACATAATTTTTAATATTATAGTTTTAAAAAGCTTGAAAACGAAGAATAAAATTGGAACAGGGAAGTCAGGTGGGAGGGAAAATGCAGGGAATGTTGATGCAGTTTGTCTGTGTGTGAGAAATTTGTGACGAGAGAGACGTGGCAAGCTTGAAGATTAGATAGATTCAGTTTCATTTGCGACTAGATTCAATAAGTTAGCGACTGCATACTTTTCATGCATAGTTACATCACCTCCAACAGAAAGTATCAGAACATTTATTGTTGGTTTTGAATGATGATACATAGAAGAGGTTAGAAGAATGGTTTTGCAATTCTAACATTAGATATGACTTATGAGCAAAGCTTATGGGAATTTTGGAGGCTTTTTCCAGTGCAAATAGTGAAGCTTATTGTTGGCTATTCATTAATTATAAATGGAAAAATTTATGAAGATATTATAACTCCCACATGAGGGATTATATAAGGTGATCCTTAATTTGTCTCCGATATTATTACCGGCCAAGGCTTGTCATCCTTGCTCACGAGCAATATATTGTTTCCAATGTGATCTTGAGTATCTTTATAAACATGTTTGGTGATTGGTACCAACTTTGGGAGTTATTTATTTGTCATTCCTACAAGCCAATGTCGAAAGCTGATCTTCTTTCATTTAGAGATGTATTTGCTGGGCTAGGTCAATTTTTAAATGAAGACTGAGATGGAGGATGCTTATGTGGGTAGTAGTTGTGGAGATATTCCTATGCCCATGTTTGAGGATTTAACTGTTGGATTACTGTGGAGGTTGGGATCATGAAAAGTTATATTCTTTTTTCCCATCATATATATATATATATATATTATTTTAGAGGTGTAGAACATCTACGTGAATAAGCTATGTAAGGAAGTAGAGGATACGATTTACTGGAAATATGATGATAAAGGAGTTTTTTCTTTGAAATTAGAGTTGGCTACTTTGATACTCTAGCAAACAAAGTATCTTGGAATAAACTGGTAAAATACCTCCAAAAACCAAAACTTTTATAAAGAGCAACTTTTGGAACGTAAAGAAGGAGAGTGATTCATGATCATGAAGGTCAGTTAATTGCAGCTTTGGCGTGCTTAAACCCCATACTGGGCCTCTCTTCATTTACTCACATTCCATTTTAGCAAATCTATTAGTTTTTCGACAAGGTTGGAACATTTCTTATTTTTTATTCCAAAAACACTCTTGCTCTATGTGGACCTAAATTGTTCTATTCTTATTTTGTGCACCAATATTTTGGTACCCTTGAGTGATTTACAATAAAAGCGTTTGGTTTACCTTAAAAAAGAATTCATAAATTTTACATGTAATAACAAAAATCGAAAATTGAGGCAAAATTCTTTGAAGAACTATTGTATGCATCATATAATCTGCAAGTCAGATGGTATGGCAGCATTGGGGCAAAGATGTTAGGTGGTGTCCGACACTAGGAGGAGCCACCGAGTGAAGTTCAGCAACGACTCGAATACGGATATCTCTAGAGGAGCTTGTCCTCGCTCGATCTTAGTGTAAGTTTTATACTATACTTCTTTGTTATACCAAAAAACAAATTATTTGCAAGTCAATAGTGCTGAACCATTCACTCGTTTGACATTCATACATATAAATACCAATAATTGGACTAAAGAGTGTTTCATATGTTGCCCTAGGTTGAGCAAGGACATATTTTTGGGAAATATTAAATTTAAATCAAATAACTGTAAGTATCAGGATAATTGCAAAAATTTAGCGGAATATTTTAATTTATACAATTATAAAACTTTTTTTTTTTTTGAATCTTGGCAATTATAACACAATTTTGAAAATTTTGCAATTGATTAATTACTTTTAATAAGTCTTTATTTCATTATATTTTTTCATACACTTATATATAATCACGGCATAATTCCAAAAAATAGTTCTTTATTGTAGTTTTTATGTGTGTTTTTATTTCGTTATTTTTAATCTAATGATAAATTGAAATCATACTGATTGTCTTTAGTTGGATATTATTCCACACCATCAACTAAAATACCAAGATTGGTGTAAGCGTCTCTGGCAGTAGAAAAATTGCTCTGGCAGGAGCATCAGCGTAATCGAAGCTTGTTTCTCCCTCGAAACCCCGCGCCGCGGCTCGTACCTTCATCCCCGCCTCCTCGCCACTCCTGCCAAAAACTATAAAAATCTGCATCTACACCCAAACCAACCTTATATTTCTTATTAATTAATTGATTTTAAACACCAAAATTATCAAGAAATTTGTTGAAGAACCTAGAGAAAAAAATGACTCGCGTGTCCAAGAGAAAATCTGATAATCAAACCTCCGTACCTGTCAAAATTGCCCGTCTCGACTCTGTTCGTTCTGGTATATCGTGGCCTGCACATTTTCTTTTTTTACTTTCATGTATTTGTTTTGTAAATAATTTATTTATTTTCTTGCCTGTGTTGGTGTATAGTATCCTATCGCGTTCTTATAATATGTGTTAGAGTTTTTCCATGTCGTTGGATTCTCTACTGGTGCTATCGATTTTCATGGTTGAGGGAGAATTACGGTCGACCGAATGAATTGTATTTTTATTAATTGCATATTTTATTGGAATTTCGAGATGGATTCGTTGGTTTCTCTAGTAACTCAGGTATAACTAGTCAACAGATTCAATTGACCAGAGTCGTTTCCTTCTGTTATATTTCTCTAAATGCTTGGTGTAAATTCCTTTGGGGGAGCTTAATGATTTGGAATTTAGTTAGTTAAGTGGATTATGTGGTTTGTTTTTGTTATGGGTCCGTTGCTCAACTTTCACTGGATATGATTCCTTCTAAAGAACAAATCAGTTTTTGTCTCTTTTCTACATATGCCTGCCAGTTACTGGATAGGCTTTTCAACAATTGATGTGCTAATGAATCTGCCTAGTTGCTTTGGTCTAAAGTGCTTCGAACTTTTGAATTATATTGTGGGACCTTAAGTTGTTGCAATAGCTTATAGATTTGGTTTTAACCTCACCATCACCATATCCCATCTTTCTTATAACAAATTCAATGGGGTATATCCTGACTATCTATGAATTTTTGTAGTTTTCTATAGATGCTATATACCTGTAAGGTCAAACTCACTTATCGCACGACACAAAATTGATCTACACCCATCATTAATTACTAGTTTGCTGACTTCATACTTTTTGTATTTAAGCATCCAGTAAAGCTGCAAAGAAAGTGGATGAACGCATTGATGAACTTTACACAAAATACGCCAATCAATCGTCACATGTGATTGAGTAAGTATTATTATTTTTACATGGTCATTGCTTTTATTTGTGCACACATGCCTTCTAGTTTGCTTATCTGCATGTGTGTGTGAGACATTGAAGACATCCTTGGGCGAGCAATCACACTTTTTTTTCAAGTAGAGGCTGAGCACTGACATAATAGCCCCTATAATATGTTGAAATCAGTTTTTAGCTAAGAACTTCTGCCACAATCATGGAATCCACCAACAACTAATATCCTGATGTGTATTATGTGAATATATATCTGTCTTCATAGATTACATTGTGCAACAGTTCCTTTAATTATGCTAGTTGAGTCCTCTAGGTTTTGATTGGCTTACCTCTACATCGAAACAGATGTTAGTCTATCTACATTCAAGATCTTCATGTTCTTAAATGCACATGTTGTGAGCTCTTCATTACCGAGTAAGATTTCTGTTGAAATTATACTTGTGAAACTTAGTGCATGATAAAAACTGTGGTTTCAGGATTTTCTCCCAAAAACCTTTGAAATTATTATTATTGTAAATTAGAAATGATTGCCATATTTTATTATTCTGTACCCGTTTTGTGGGATGATGTGATATGGGCTTGGGGGCATCAATAGAGAAATCCTTCTGGATGAATTGCATTGTCCCCAAATAATGTAAGGGGTGGGATATCATAAATCTCTTGCCACATCTGTAAATGAAATTGATATTAGTGTAAGTACTCTTCAAATATTATTATCATCAAAAGAATGCTACTCTGGGTGGAAAGATTAAAGGCTCTTACTGTCTATAGTTATAGTAATGATTGATACAGTAGTCAATATTGACTAATATGGCTTTTAGAATGCTAAATTCTTTATTTAGCATTTAACACATTAATAATACATAAATTGAATGCAGCTCACCTCTTCAAATGAATAACTGTTAAGTTGCCAAAAGTTTTAATTTTCTTATCTTATGATCTGTTGCACAGTCCAGAAGGGATCGAAGCATTATGCTCTGACTTAAAGGTGGACTGTACTGATTTTAGGGTATTGGTGCTAGCTTGGTAAGATATTATTAGCTGAAAGAGATCTCATATTTCATTTTTTCTTTATGTAACATATTTTATTCCATTGCAATGTGATTTGACATATTTCATTTGTATTAAGGAAAATGAATGCTCAAAAGCAGGGATATTTTAGTCAGGTGAGCCCTATGCTTTTGGGTTTTATCAGTTCTTTCTTATTTAACATTCTCAAAACTATAAAATCTTCGAGTTCTATTACATTTTCGTTTACATGCTTTGCACATTGTGATTATTAATACATGGTTCCTTCTGTTTTTTTGTTTCTTAATTAAGTACAGAATTACAATAAATCCCTCCCTAATGTCCCCGCATAAATTCAAACTATGGACCTTTAAGATCATGGAAAGGTGCTTCCCCATGTACCCCGAGGTGGTAGATTCTGTTTTCTGTTTCCAAAATGAATTTTGTCACTAGGAAAATCTTTGACCCCAAATATTTCGGCCCTCTTTGAACTGCACCACATCCTGTAGTGTGCACCGCTCATCATGCGCATCATCCTGGCTGCCAATTCTCGGCAGTGCATGCATCTCATTGTACACGTCGCTTGCAATTGCATGCGGCTTCTTGCGCGATGCACATAATGCCCATTCCTTGTGCTCATCACCTGTGCCATCCTTTTTCCCTAACTCACCCGGCCCATTCGGACAACATGTTGCTCCAAGTCAACACTTCAAAACCAGCCAAGTCGCCATGCCTCACATGTCTTGGCACTATCTTGCTAAGACATGATCCGCGACACAGATACGTCTCGGCGTTGGGCATTTTACGGTGTAAGAGCAGTCCATTGTAATTTATAGACATGCAGTTTATCTCTTGTGCCTTTTGGTTTTTGTTTTTGCCTAACCTTCTGAAGTTCTTCAAAGTAGTACTTTCAGTTCCCAGGTTGACCCCTGTTCCACTATACATGCTTTCTCTTTTTGGTCTCTTCATATATGGTGATTATGCGGCACAAATTGTGTTGTGTAGCGCTATCATGCTCTTTTCAATCAACCTGACGTTTAAATGAGAGATGAAATAGAGAATTTTACCATTGTACGATGTACATTATCTTTCGAGAAGTACTTAACTAATATATATAATCATGAGGCATTAGAACATGATTCCCAGTTTTATTGCTTCATGGTGCTTCAGTTTTCATTTGTTAACTCCAGCTATCTAAGCACATAGTCTTATTATGATCCAGATTTAGATGTTTAATGGTTTTATTTGATCTGAATCCTATGAATAATCGGTTTTAAAGTTGCATGCTTGGTTTGGTGCCAAATTCTGCTGTTCTGTCTGGGACCTTTGTGCACACATTGAGCCGTTTTCCTGATATTTAAGTCCTCCTTAATCATCAGGATGAGTGGCGGACAGGCTTAAGAACTCTGAAGGTTGATACCATAACTAAGCTGAAGAAGACATTGCCAGAACTTGTGAAAGAGGTATCTTGCTGTTTTAAATTTTGGCCTGTTTATGTTTTAGACTTTTGAGAGCATAGCACTAATGGTTTCAACTTTGGTGATGGGAAGGCATTGAAGTCGGAGAATTTTGATGATCTCTATAGATATGCCTTTCGATACTGCCTATCGGGTAAACATTGTTGAAGAGCTGAAAATACTGTGGATATGAGATATTCTTTTTCTAAAGTACCGCTGCCTTGTTGAATTCTTTCAGAAGATAACAAGAAGTGTCTTGACATTGAGACTGCCTGTGTATTATTACAACTCGTTTTAGGTGACCAATATAAGGCCCAGGTAGATTCATTCACCAAATTTCTTAAGGTGAGTGGTGATTACCCTATATAACTAACGTCCTTGAGCCTTTACAAATAATCTGCTATATCCGGAATGAATCATTTTTGATGACCTTTTAAATAGCGACACCGACGACTCTGCACAATAAGTATGATTATCTGATGATTCCATTTTTCTTATTGACCATTTGCTGACATGCTAAATTCGTTTGACATTAGAGTCAGAGTGACTACAAGGCAATAAACATGGACCAATGGACAAACTTTTTTCGATTTTGCCAAGAGGTACCTCTAATTTAGTTCATTTTTTAAACTTTGTTGCCCAGAGTGACAATTTGACATGATTTGGTTAAAATGGTTTTGTTTCTTTGCATGGTCTTATTGCCCGTTGGTTTTTAAAGCGGGTTTTCTTTGATTATTGTGCATAGTCTGATTTTGAGGTTGAACAGATAAACTTTCCGGAGCTTGACAATTATGACACAAATGAAGCTTGGCCTTTGATTCTTGATAACTTCGTTGACTGGACAAAACAAGAAGAAAATGCGGCCGCTTGAGCTCGATGCTCTATGAGTTTTGAATGAGGTAATCCAATAACTTCATATTCTATGCTAGGAAAATGTTAACCTATTTTATATGTCGTAGATTGCAGGTTTTCCGTTCCTAAACGCGAAAGAGTCAACTACGGAAGAGTACTTCACATTCCGGCCGTGTAATTTTTCTTGGACACATTATAATACGACATTCTTTGGAAAACGCTGCTTCTTTTTTCACCCCCTTAATTTGATAAATGGTGGCATGGTAAAAGTCGATGATCATTAATGAGAATTTTACAAAGGCCTTTTTTACTTTATAGCTATTCTTCTATTTTCTGGGCATTATGGATGAATGATGTAATAAAAGTGAAAGCAGAGTTGAAGGGAGGGATGGTATATTAAGATTGGCAAAATAGCACATTTTCTGTGAGGAATACAAATATATTTGCCAGTGCCAATATTTGTAAGATGTGATGGATGGATGGATGTGTGATTCATTTTACGTTTTCTTCCAGAAAAAAAAAAAAGCTTTACTTTTTTTAAAAAGAGTCTTTCAAAAACACATTTAAAATTCCCTTTTACCTTTTCTCCCTCTCAACAAAAAATGCCCAATCAAATAATTTTTCATAATTATTTAAATTATTTTTTTTAAAAAAACAAACAGAAATAAACGGAGCCTAGGTAAACAGCCCAAACAAAAACAAATAAATAAAAGCATCGAACTCGCTCACCCAAAGGTGCATACGAGCAACCATAAAAGGCGCATACTGGCCTTCAAATCAGGCAGCAACACTTCCACCATGAACCATACCAATCTCCTATTTAATACCATCAAATTCAACTAACAAAATATGTGAGGAAATAAGACATGAAGGCCAAATTTTGACTACAATTGTGAAAAAAAAATAAAAAATAAAAAAGTTATAACTGGTGTTCCTAGTCTTCTAATCATTGTTAATACTTGGTCCTTAATTTCTATGGGAACTTCGTTCCAACTATGCTACAAACGACTGAATTGCCCTCAGCATTCTTGATGCCTAGAGGTCCTCACCTTGTTTTTGGATCGAGTTTTAGCTGCTCTTTGAGCCGCTACAGCAACATCATCGATCCTTTTTGGACAAAGGGTCATTGTATTAATCCCAACACTTGAAATCCAAAGGGTAAAACTCTGGCAACTACAGACAAGTTCTTAAGAAACATGCATTCTTGAACAAGTCCGACCATGAGCAAACAATTTGACGCAGAGATCAATATCGAAACTTATGAAATCGATCGGAGGCATAATTTTCCTTAGAATGATCGATCTAAGGCACTCTGGTGTCAGTAGTAGAGAACCAGTTGTGCAGCCCACACATCACATACATGCTTACTAATTTGGAACAGTTGAACTATAAAAATACAAGCATATCTGAGTTCACATCACAAGCAAAAAATGAAGTCACAAAGGAGAAACAAAACATGCATGCCCGTGAGAGGATGATTGGGGCATGTTATTAGAACAAGCTCTCAGCCTTCATCATTTGGATAATTTTCTCGCTATATCTTTTAATCGCCATCTCTAAGACTCATTATGCATGGTTTCCTTTTATATATGTAATAATACTGATAAAACCCTATGTACCAATATTGCTGAGAAACACAGAAAGCTATTTTAAGTTCTACAAGTACTATCGAAGATCTCAAAAGAATGAAAACCATCTATTCTGATTAATGACTTATCTCTAGAAGATTGCACTCAATCATCATCGAGGCCAAATAAACCTCGAAACATCAATATATGTAGTTATCACTGCACGCACTGGCATGGGAATTTTTTATTATTTTTTAATTATTCTAATTAGGGCCAATTTACTCATTTTAATAAGGGGTTGGATCTTTTGTTTAAACATAAGTTGGTTACCAATATGTTAATTTTTATGATATTTACGTAGAACTTTAGCCAGTGGGAATTTCAGCAAACTCTAGATTTTGGGAAAAAGAAATGCAAATTGGTTTCTGAAAATAACTGAATAAATAATTGCAAAGTTGGAACGGATTATATGAAGGTTATATAGGCCTTTTTCTGGGCTGTTGGCAGCTTAAATTTTCTGGCCCATGTGACTGATCTCATCAATTCATTGTTAATTCAAGCAACAGGAATATCTCCACGTTAAACTACCAAAACTGTAAGCTGACTTTTCTTTATATAAGTTGCGAAACTAATCTAATGTAATCAGACACAAATATAAAATATTTTGCGATATTAGTTTCATCAGTTATATAGATCGTTGAAGTTGGTCTTCATTGAATAAACGAAAATGGGGAAAAGGGAGCCCCACCACCTCCTTGTTATAGTTTTGGCTTTCTCCTTCGTCATTGTTGCTGCTTCTTTCACCAACCCGAGTATGCTCCATAAATTATTATTATGATAAATTTATGCATCATATGTGTTTTTCATGTTGTCAACATATGCTTGTCGATTTAATTACTTTCGTGTTTCAACATTTCAGGAAAACTAATATTTGGTGAAGTTGGTGATCAGGATGGTCATCAGGTCTCTCTCTCGTCATCCTCCTTAATTTCCTTTGAAATTGAAACGCAAGCTTTCTCCCAGTCGAAACCACTGGATCTGCGACCATATTCATTTCCAGGCTTCACGAAAAAAATAAAAATTCATATTAATGAATATTGTTTTTAAATTTTGGCAAATAAGTCATGAATGTTGGAAATAAATGGGATTTGATTAAATATTAGACGAATTAATTTGGTAGGATAAATATGTGTATGTGCAAGTGAGATGAATATTAACGCGAGGAAGGAAAAGAACTTTTCGAAATTACTTGTCAATTCAATTCATTCCAAAGACCAACATGAATTACATATTTATGGATGCAAGTAACCCACTTTTACTTGTGGTCAGTTTTAGTTCATCTAGATTTTTCTCACTTTAGCACACGTGCACTTATTTTTCTGAAATTCTCTTGTTTTATCTATTTTCTTTCCTATTAATAACTCTAGAATATTCTTTACTATGTTTAATCAAGTTTGAAATTCAACAAAGAATATACTGTGGAAGTCGAGACTGATCTGTCATTTGGAAACCTTGATAAGTTTTCTTTTTTCTGTGATAAGCCTTAATCGTGTGATTCTGATTGTGACAGTTAATTATATTTCTTTATGGTTGTTCTTAGGTGCTTCCATCGTTAAATTTTCTTGTTTTATGTTATATAGTAAAGAAAATAATTTTATTACTTGAAGGAGGATTCATTGTACTTTGTATTCACTACTTGAGGTCGCTAGTTTGATAACTTAAATAATTTAGACGGGACAAGCAATCTTATTTGGATCATGGGAGTAGGTTACTTAAACTCACATCGGATTCTATGTTACACAATGGTGTTACACTGTACGATATTTTTGACATGTGTATTAATGACGGAAAATGAATTATGATAATTAAAAAAAATATTAGGAATGTAATTGATCTTCATTGATTTGTACACAGATCAATAATCCAAATAATATAATACAGTGTGTAAAACTATTATGTAATAGGAAATCCAAACCAATTTAAAAGCGTCTGAATTATTTATGATTTAACAGAAATGTGTGGCTTACTATTTAGGGTGTGCCAAAACTAGAGAAATGAACCGGTCAAAGGCTAATTTGTGTTTAGATGTCAGAATGATATTAGTAAACGATATTTCAAAATAGGATTTGTATGTGTCATGTGAGTGTATCATATATCTCTATATGATGGTTGTGTTATGCGCAGGTGGTAGCAGAGACACTATCTTTATTGGAGAATAATTCCCTGAGGAAAGGGCGAGTGGACATTGAAATTGATACAAAAGATTATAAAATATGCAGCCCAATAAACAATTGAAATTCAGTTCCGCTCAATCGCTTAATTCTGTACACGCTTTCGAAATTAATTAATATGATGTGTAATAATCTCCACCTTTTCTTAATATTATTTGTTGAACTCCATCTGTAATACTTTCTTTTTATTGTTATGTTGTTCTTCTCCAACAATGCGTTCTAGTTGTGTCTTCCTTAATATTTTAGGGAGAAATTAATCTATTTTAACAACAGATTAATATGAAGTTAGAATCATAAAAAATAAATAAATTAAGTATTATTATTATTTTCTTTTATGAATATTTTTTATTGCTTTACTAATTATACAATTGTATAATTTTTACTCTATAATCGCGCAATTGTTGAAGATGCAGCTTTTGTATGAACCCCATGTGATAAAGTTCGTTCAAGAAATTAAGTTGAGCCCAAATCTTAAGAATCTTCAACAAGAATAGAAGGCCCAGATATGTAGGTTATTTGTTTTATTATTTCCGAGAGAGACCACTATATTCATTTATTTCCATCAAAGTACATATTAACTTTCTATCATTCTTTTCATACATATGCCAACGTCTCGATCATCATCTCATCCCCACGACTGTTTAGCTGCACCAACAAACAAAATAATCCATATCAGCAACAAGGTATCAAGACATATATGCAACTCAAAATAAGCAAATTAAATCCAAGCAACAATATATATATATATATATAACAAAATTATCAAATTACCTTGATTGGAGAGTGCCCAATTACTATCAACTCCAACGTGCCACGCGAAGTAACCAAGCAACCCCGTCTGCTTAGCATACAAAACTTTGGCCGCAATCGACTGAGTGTCGTCGTAACCAATCCAAGTAGTTCCCGAGTAGCAGTAATTTGCAACCAGCGTTGCATTATACACAACCGGCGCATTATTCTGCGATATGAAGTCCCTGATTTGATTATATCCCATG
>AYJT01096135.1:0-10761 GCA_001278415.1 Ocimum tenuiflorum | reverse complement strand
TACCCTTCCTCTGCGCAGAAGGTAAAATAAATTAGTCACGGCTTCACGGTAAATACGAATTTTCCCATCACAACCTTTAAAATTCCGTGAGATATCTTTTGTTGTTTTTAGTTAGTCTGTCTAACATCAATTATATTTGATAAAACAATTCATAACAACCTCTCGTCTTCTTCAAAACAACATTCCTTAAAATTTACAATCAACAGTTAAGTCAAACAACCATCCTCATACACCACTTACTCTAAAAGTCTAGTAGTTTTGATATTTATACAAAAGCCTTTCACTTTTAAAAGATTTGATTGCCCAAATTGAGAAAAAAGATATGATTTACCAAACCGACCTCAAAGGTTAGTAAACACTCAAAAGGAAACAATCGGGATCTTTAATGATGATCTCGATAAGTTGATGAAAATAAAACAATTGAGATTTTTATTTTGAGATTCATTTGATTTGATGATAATAAGTATAGTATTTATAAATCAAATTTCTTTTCGGTGTGAAAACATCACATCAAGATAAGATTCATCAATATTCATATTTTCCCATCCCATCTGGCTTTAAAATGCTTACACACCTAATTTCGTCTTTTTTTAGACCACAATCGCAAAATAGTGAAAGAAGTAATTAACATTGTTTTTCCAATTCAGCTATTTATATCTCGTACATACTTATTTGCTCAAACTCTTGAAGTAATACCCTATGTAAAAAGTCGTACTTTAATAAAATTAAATGAAGAACCAAGATAAAATTTGATTCTTCAAGCAGTTTAAAACTTTTTATTTGTTGAGCCTGAGACAAGAGTTTGAAAAGTGGTTTTGGAATAAAAAAAAAAAAGAAAAAGTTATAAAAGAAATGCGAGAATTATCGCGATCACAATATTACCATGCAAACTTAGTTTGAGCTCAAACAGTTGAACAATCCGTTATAAGGAAGTTGGAGTTGTTATGAAATAGAGACGAGTGTACATTATGAAATAGCGGATACAGAACACTTGTAGCTCAGAAGTAAGAGTTAGCTTTAAATAACTAATGAGTGTATTCTTCATTTTTGTGGCAAATCATATCTTCTTCAAATAACATTCATCAACTTTTGCTGTCGAAGCATGTAATATTATTTCGTGTTCCTGCTGTGCATTTGAGTCTTACGTAATTCAGTGTTACGATTGATTCTTGAACACATCATTTTGATAGAAAGATTCGAGTTAAGACGATGGTCGATCCAACCAAATTTCTCAACAAAAGCAGTCGTATATTTAAATAAATAAATATAAATGAGTTTCGTAAGCAATCCAAATTATCTCATTATAGCACGAGACACCCGTGGAAAGTGAATTGTGTGGCCTATGATATTTTGTCCGAATGAAGGAAGTGTTGGATTTAAATTACTACTAGTTTTACACCCGCACATTGCGCGCTCCAACACGATAATTCATTCACTAAGGTGTAATTATTAAAATTTAACATATTATTATTTACATTTTTTGAAAATAAATTCAAAATTATATAAAAGACACAAAATATGTAGTTAATGATGTATATTATTATATAAGATAAATATAAAAGAAAAAATGAAATTAATAATGTAATATTTTTTATAAATATAAATTTATGCTCATATGCATTTGGTGTGTTGGTTTAAAAATATATTTAATTTAATTTCTGTCCATCAACATTATCAATGTGTTATATTATAGTTGTCAACGACACATCACTTTATATGTATAAATGGATTTCACAAAATAAAAAGAGCAAAACAAATCAAGAAAACTTACAAAAATAAAAATTTGACATAAAATTTAGCTCAGCATAAATGATATAAAATAAAATACATAAATTATGTATTTGTTCAAAGAAATTAGTAAAATAAAACAAATTGAAAAAAATTAAAATTGATTAAATAAAATATTTTTAGGGTTAAATGACAATATAGTTTTGTTGAGCTTTTTATTACTAACTATTGTAAAAATATACATTATAATATAAATAAATTAGTAAATAAAATAAAAGAAAACAAAATAGTGTGGATGATGTGATGTTTTTGGGAGGAAAAGTGGCATAATTGTAAATAAGATGAACTACTCTTATTTAATATATTAACTAGTATATCACATGTGCGTTGCACACATGACCATATTTTAATTATTGAGAAGAAAATATCAGTGTAGAAAACTTAGTTTCAATTGACATCACAATATAAGCCTGCATATATTTTATATGTGATAGTTTGTATAATAGAAGGTGGATGAGAACAATGAAAATTGAACTTTACATTATAAATTTTGAAAGACTTCTTTGTACACAACAATTTGAGTAGATGTCTCTTCATTGTCATTGGATTTACAAATTAAAATCTTAAGACCTCTACGACATGTCGCTAATGAAATTGCAACATATAATTAGCCATGACTGAAAACAAGATTCTGTAAAGATTGACCAACTCGTTTCAATGATTGACCTTGACTTTTATTGATTGTCATGGCATATGAAACTATCAGCAAAATTGTCTCCGTTGAAACTTGAACTGCAACCTCGGATCTGATGGTGTCAGTGACAATCTTGGAATCAAAATCTTATTTCCTGCATTATGGACTATGAGCATTTGTGCTTCGAGCAAGTGATTGCCAAGTTTTGTAATAACCAGTCTAGTATCATTACACAAACATTTGGATGATCTATATTTCTCAGCAACATAACCTGAGTTCCAACTTTTAAATGAAGATGATGATTCGGCACTCCAGAACACTTGAGAGAATTTAAGAACTTAGGAGTGTGTATATCTGATAATATAGATCCTTTTGAATCGGATGTGTATGTACTATCTGAGTGAAAAAAGATCGACCTTCTTCTTCATTTAATGAAACCATGTATTGGTTAATTGTTTCTACAACAGCCAATGTTGGTACCAAAATTGCACGATCTTGTAAATAATTTTTATTATCAAAGGCACCGATTTTTGACTCATATATATGATCCACGATTGCTACAATAGAATCATCAGAATATTCAGCAAAATATTATTAGGAAGATCAATCATTGCTTCTCCATCTATCACGTCCGATTATGCCATTTTCAATACTTGCAATCCATTTACCGAACTTCTCTAACTAATTTGATTCATTGTTGAAAACTGTATTATAAATTCTCATATTCTTGCTCAATCTCAAAACGGTGCAATCATTCCAAAGCTTCAAAACAAAATTTGTGTATCATGGGTGTTTCATCCCATATTGTCAGTTTAGCTGTTACGATCAATTCAGCAAGTGGACTTCCCTGAGAGACGTTGCATGTAGAATCTTCATTAGGATTTATAGGAATTTTGAAGCGTGATTGTGTCGTCCGTCCACCAAGTAGCAGAAGTGAAGCAATTCTGCTAGAAGTAACATTTATGAACGCAATGCTGCAGAAGTGATGATTTATCCTTTTGAACGCAATGCTGTAGACAATCATTTCCAAATAAATATTTTTTAGATTCCTCCGTATCCATATACAAAAAATACCTCTCATTTATTTGAATTTTTAGCTTCCATAACAATATTATGAACACATCATTGTTCATCTGTATACTTCCGTAAGAAATTGTCATACTCTTCGTATTGAGTTTCTCGATTGTATCGAGTCTCCTAAATAATCAACGAATTTCCTGTTGTCTTCTAGAAATATTGTCTTCTGAAAATATATATCTTCAGGAAATGGCATGCAATCAAAGTTAGTCAAACTTTTGCCGAGATTTTTCAACAATTTTTCCTCAACCAAAACATAACTTTTTACTTCAAAATCATGGAGTGATAATTCTGCAATAAATATTTAATAATTTTAAAATTTAAAAGAGAGTAAATTGTTATATTTATATAAAAAACTATAAGATGATTGAATAATAAATGTATAACCGGATGTCCCAAAGATATTCTTTAATTGTAAACAATATCATCGGATAAATATGACCAACATTTATGTCAACCTCCTCTGGTCTTGTAAGTGAACCAACAAATAACAAGGTTACAAAAAGTGATCTCAAAGATTTGGTTGATGCCCATTGACTTGTTTCTATTATTTCATCAATATATTTCTTGTCATCTTCAATCAATCCAAGAGCATAGCAAGCATCTCGAAAAATAGCATATTGAACACCATTGTTGCACGTTATGTCTTCATAACTTGTTGGTCCACGAACAGCAGTTAATAGACATCTCAGGTAATATAATTCTCCTGATCCAGGGGGCATGTAGCCCAATCTTCCAATGGAATATCTTATTTTTCTGGGCACCCATGCTCGAATGTCTTGTTTCCAAACAAATTTTGTTGGGAATTGAGCATATGTAAGATCGCGTGCTTCTGGATATATTTTATTCGCTTCTATCCACGTTATGAAATTGCTTTCGCTAATGGTTGGCTTATCAATTATATCATATATAGGATCCAAATCTGAAAATTTGACATTTTGCTCATCGGACAGATGAAAAGGCAATCGTTCAATTGCAGGATCTCTATAATACATCTGGAATCCAAGAATTCTCCAACCTGCCTCACACCCTTATATGTACTGACAATCATAATACATCTGCACCTCATCATATTTTTTAGTGTCTGATCTTCTCTTGTGCTTTCGTAAAATGATACGGTAACACGATCATGACCTTTGTTTGTATATTTGAATAGATAGTTGATCGACCATGATTGATTGCACCATTCAATATTGACATGTCCACCGTACTTCATCAGAAGATATCGATTGTGGGGAACAACATATCTATTATCCAAGGGGACACCATCTTTTTCAACAAATCGGCCATCATCTTGACGCTTATAAACAAGATATCATTCTTCATCCGTTGTTGTCGAACTTGCAAATTTCTTTGAAAAATATTTTGTGCAACATGGACCGTGTATCATATGAAGTTGCAAACTTGCATGGAGAATTCTTGTGAGCTGTACCACATGGACCGTGTATCATAAAATATTGTACTGCTTGATAGTAATCTGGATCAATTTCTTTATCAGGAATTTCTGCTGAGATAATTTTATCAATATCTTCACCAGCAAGGTGCTTGTCTTCCTTGCTAAAAAATAGTAATATATGAGCATGTGGCAAACCACGCTTTTGGAACTCAATAGTGTAAACCACTACAAAAGAAAAACAATTATGATGAAGAATAATGTTATATAATATGCAGGAATGAGAAAGAAATTTTAACGTTAAATTCAATCTTAAGGAGAAATTACCTACCACAACATTACCAAAAACTTTGTTATGTCTTAGATCTTTTATCAAGTTGTCGAGCTAATTCTTAAAAACTCACGCAATTATGTCAAGATGATCTTCGGGCTTCAGACCTCTACTTTCACAATATCTTACAATTTTTGGCCATTTGGGATTGCGAGTGAATGTGATGAACAAATCGGGATATCCTGCCCAACTACAGATGGCCATCGCATCTTAGTAATTCTGAATCATATATCGAGCCCCTTCGGTAAAAGATGATGGCAATATAATGCGTTTTTCCTGTGTAGTTGGATCTGTTTCTCCCCTCATAACTGCAGCTGTCAAGCCTTTATACATCTCTACACGTAACTCTTTCTGATGCGTGCGGATATATGTCAATCTATCGATTCAATCATTGTATATTGATCAGCAATGAATTGTTGGAATAATCTCTTTGATGACAAAAGGTGTGAGGGCTCATTCTGTCTTTCATGCAATCGATAAGCAAAGAACTCTCTCATAGAAACTCTTTTCTGTTTTCTATTGGATCTTGAAAATAATCCTGAATAGGGAATATCCTCTTTGTATCCATCTTAACCATAAGGAAATAACAGTGGATATTGCAGAGCAAGATAAGATGCATGAAGTTCATTGATCCGCTTTAGTTCTCCTGCTTTAGTTTCAAGAACTATATCTCTATCTCCCATAGAATCATCAATATCTCCAACAATTAATGCAACAACTTCTGATACTGATAGAAGATTATATTGTCTCTCATCTTTTCCTCTCCTCCCTATCAATCAACTTAATATCTGGAGAACCATATTCCAAAAATTTATCTTCAGCCATTCGGAATGACTTCACCAACACATTATTTACATCCAATAAATTAGCCACAATTTCCACATGCAGTGAATTAATATTATTTTGTTGCCTATAAAAAAAATATTTGTATTGAATAAACAAATGATTCATTTACAAATATATGAAACAAATCAACTTTATTAAATACTATACTAACCGGACAAAAAACAATCTATTTGTTATTTCGTTTGCAGTGTCATATATGTACAACGGTGCAAATTTGAACTAACATCCCTCAGTAGGCAATAAACTTCCAATAAGATTAAGATGATAATTTTGACCATGTAAACAAAAAACGAGGGGTGATCTCCTATCATTTAGGCTCTTGTCGATATTCCAGACCATTGATGTAAAAGAAAACATGCTATTATATGATCGAATATCTTCTTAAAAATGTTTTCTCTTTTTATCATCTCCAAACATTAGATCCTCCAGCACTCTCGGAGGTTTTTTCAGTTCTGCAAGCTTGATGGTACCCTTTGCACAACAACCAATATAGATGGGATCTTTCGCATTGTAATGCTTACATATGCGGTCATTATACCAAAAGAAAGCCCCACAATATTTTCATGCATGAATTGGATCACCAATTTCCCAATATTTTACTGCATATAAATTATAACATAAAACACATGCGATTTATCATTGCTTAAATTACAGTAAAACAAATCCTTTTTATACATCTGTTAAATCAAATAAGTGTTTACTTCAATACACATACCACTTGGTTCAACAGTAAATTGTTGAGTGACACTGGACGCAACTATGTTATCATTGCATACTGGAGTGGTTACACACACACAAAAAAAAAAAGGAAAAATATTTTTGTATAAATGAGATAATGCGGACTTCATTTAACAATTTTGGTACAAATATATGTACTAAAATATATCATGGTCTTAGTTATTGTAACTTACTGTGTTCCAAATGAACAGTATTTGCATCAACATGATCCAGTGTATGATGAAAGTCCTCTGCATTACGTTCATGTGAAGAATCAAAATGGGATATATCCAACTCGATTGCATCATCAACTATTCTACAAATGTTGATATTTCATTGTTTGAAATATCATTTCTTGTAGTGGCTACACACACAAAAAATCATGTTTAGATAAGTCAAATTGCATTGAACAATACTAATTATAAGTTAAATAAAATATAACATGGTATAATATTAGTTATGTTAACTTACTATCGTCCAAAGTAACAATTTTCGGATTAGCATGTTCCAACTCAAATGCACCATCAACAGTCAAATCTGCAAAATGTGGATGTTTAAGTATTTGAAATATCACTTACTAAAGATTTAAAACAATTTCGATATCTATCGGCAAATTATTTTGAAGAATTGAACGCAATGATTTGTTTTGGTTAGCTATAAAATGAAATAAAATATTCATTAATATCATTTTTTCCTAATAAAACACAGAGCTTTTCATTCGAGTTGAGTCTCAAATCAAAATTTTTCGAACAAAAATTAGCATTTGTTAGATCACTAATTTGTGACTTGTTGTACTCAAAGTATCATCTTCCACTTGAAGATTTGGTTGAAGTTTGAGAATTACAGGCTTGAAGATGAATTCATCGCATTTTACATAATGAGAAATTTAAAGCATCTGTTGACAAAACGAATAAAAAGAATATAAATGATAAATATACAATGTAAGAATTTAATCGATTAAACTAAAGAGATCTATTTATCAATCTTAATTTATTCAAAATTCTTTGCATAATTTTTTTACAAAATTAAATTTAAAAATATCATTTTCAATACTTCCTAAATAAAAATTGAATTTTTATTTAAGTAATGTCACAATAAAATTGTTTCATGGCATTTTTCCATAAAATATTCAAATGGGCCGTATAGTTGGAATTAATGAAACAACTACAAAAAAAATAATCAAACATAATTATGTCAAATGCAATACCTTATATTTTCACATGTATCTCTTTTGTTGCATTTGGTGCAACAAAAGTTTTGTTATTGTTTCAACAACTTCTTATTGCACAACTTGCAAGATATATATAACAAACTGTCCTCCAAATTAATATTAACTACTTTGCCAACAATCCAATAAACTCCAATCTCCAAGTTTGAAAAGAACATAAAATATGATAAACTAAAAACAAATGTGATAAAGAATTTGTTTTTACGGAGTCAGTATTAAAATATATTGGAACCTCATCAATGGTAGAATGTTCAGCTATTGTTTTCAATTGACACAACACTTCTTGTCCATCATTTGTTAAGCATGATCCTTCCGCTACACTATCAATTATAGTTATGGACAAATTGGTAGCAAGGACAACCCAAGGTTTATGAAAAGATGTTGGAAATCTCTAGTATCAAAATATCAATTCCTTAAACATTTGAAAATTTATACTTTTCTCTGAAATCAGTCACTTCTGGTTCATCTGACTTGACATATGTTTTGCTAACCAAGTATGCAGTTTGCATTTTCATTTTTCCTGGATATTATGAATATTGATAAACATGTCATTTTCATACATAATTAGATAGAAACTGAAATTGAAATATATTTATGTACAAAAACCTTGATACCTGTTTGGTCTACCAAGTTGTAGAATTACGACATTTGATGGTTGTTCTTTCTTGCAATAATAAGTCAATAAGAGTCTTTTGTACTCCATTGTGGGTGTTAGTTTTTATCACAGGTTTGTTCAACAAAATTCCTATCACATGTGTGGTGTGGTTGATGAAAATATTCAGTCATGTTATATGTTATAAACATTATAAATTCTTGCATAAAATATAGATGTTCTTGCATAAATACTCACCAAATAATACTCCATCTGTCATGACCTCCATATTTTGTATTTCTTCATATGGCTTAAACAGAAACATTTGTCTTAGAAATTGTTCATCAACCATTTTCTTCACGTCACTGTCGAAATTGAACTTGATTTTGTAGTCATGTTTATGATGGGGCGCTTTTATGTAGCTATGAAATAATACTAACCTTATAGTCATGAGCAACACCAGCAAGACTAAATATTTGCTTTCTATTTTTCAATGATGTTTGCTAAAAAAGTCTTACAAATCATAGTTTTATGGTTGTATTAAGCTTCATCTTAATTGGGTGAAGATCGCAAATAGTATACCACATGGATGGCAACTTTGAGTTTTTGCATTTCATACTTGAGGTTTCAGACACTACATATGAACATCACAACAAAGAAAAAAAATAGAATTGGAATAACTATGGAATTAAAGAGAATTAAAAGAAATTAATGGATAAAATCTTTTTTACTGGGACTTGAGAATGGTATTTGAATGGCAGATGACCTTTCTTGTCCTTTTTATAAATAGAAATTTGAAATTGGAGGCAAAATGTTTTTCTTATAACAAATGCTCTCACTTGAAAATTTGCGAAAATTAAGAATGGCGCCTAAATGTTGAGCGGGAATTTAATTTTTTTAATTTGAACTGAGCACCCCATGCAATGAGCGGGAATTAGGTTTTGACCAAATGAAATTTTGATTTTTTCTTCACAATTTATGATAATTGAGCGGGATTTGTAATTTGAATTGGGCGCTCAGAGCAATGAGCGGGAATTAGGTTTTTACCAAGTGTATATTTTAATTTCTATTACAATTTACGATAATGGACATAGCTGTTAAGATGCAAATGCATGTACATGTAAAGTAGATAAAATGGGCGGGTTTTGGACAACCAAAATAAACCGTGCGGGACTTCTTTCATTTAGTATATTAGTAGGTAAATATAAAGAGTATGTGAATTCATATATTATTTTAATAAATAAATTATGATATGTGTACGCCTTTACGTTACATTTTGATTCTTTTGTACGTACATTAGTACTTATGTTTTTCGATGCACTCTTCTTATTTTGAAATAATTGTTAGACAAAATTTCGGATGTATTACAAATTAAATTATGCATCAATAAGTATCGAAAACAAAAATAGCTAAATATTTGATCGTGAAAAATATTCCCATTTTTTTCTTCAAAACATTAAGTGCAACCATCCAAATTTGATTAGTTAAATTTGATAAAAGAGGAAACGGAATAAAAAATAAATAATATAAATAAAGTATTTAGTAAATATAAATAAGATAATATAAAATGCCACGTCAACTTGAAACGATATTCTTGAAACGATATTATTTCAAGGGACTCCAAACAAAAAACAAAAAGAATTACAAAAATAAAACTCTCTTGATATGTTCAATTACTAAACAATCTAGTCTCGTTGGTTTTCATGTGCCCGAAATAGTTTTCGTCCCACATTTAAAATTCTTTTTATAATTTTCAATATATTTGCAACAATTCATAATTTGTATATTTATTTGCAACAATTAATAATTTAGATCGAGTGTATTAAGACATCGAAGTATAGTAAATAGACAAAATCATATATGTATACATGTTACATTAGATACTTTGAATTCCCGACTCGATGCACAATAGAAAGATTTAAGCATAATTCAAGGAAATATCCAAGTTGGTGTCTGACCACGCCAACCAGCAAATACGAGATTGGGCCAAATCTTCTTTGTTGCATAGGCATAGATGGGGTTAGTGGTATCCTTTTGGAACCGGAACCGGAACCGGCGGAACTAGATCAGAACCGGACCGCCGGAACCGGTTCCAAAGCAGAACCGTGGGTATTTTTGCTCGGTCCGGTTCCTGGAAATCGGAACCGTGGAACCG
>AYJT01096103.1:0-11834 GCA_001278415.1 Ocimum tenuiflorum | reverse complement strand
CTTTTTTGGTAGATTTTTAGTATCAAAGCATACGTTTCGGAATGATTACTTGTGATAAGCATACATTTCGAATATTAATCTCCATAAAAGATATTGATTTTTATACACCTAGAAAAAGCTACCCACGACGAGCCTTTTCTAACTCTTTTGGTGTCTCTCAAGAACTTTATTTATTTTCTCGCTTCCGCAAAACAAATTTTGATTGCAAATCATAAAGTATTTTCCTCTGGTTAAGTAGCAATATTACGAAATCAAAATATTTACTATTATTATTATTATTAGGAATAATAATATGTATACGTATTTACTCATATTGACATTTGACATATTACTAATTAAAGTATTTTGAAATACACATTATTTTCATGACTTTGTCTTAAATGTTATTATTTAAGGGGATTCTGTAATCGCTCGCGTTCATCATCGCCGATAGATGCCAAGCGGTCTCCTTAATCAGTTCCTAATTTTGTTTAACTGACTTCACTTTGTACCCATACTTAGAAATTTACATCCGATCAATTTTTCCTCCATTAATGGGTACGTTTTCAGGTTCTTTTTCCCTTTCTTTAGAAAAATTTGTCCTTTGACTTGGAATTGCTATGGTTAATGAACTAAGTAAGCTTGTATAAAACTCATTTTTCACGACCTCAATTAGAAGAATTGGGTGATGATTTGATCTTGCTTTATTATATTCTGAGAATTTTTGGATTTCAAAGTTCTCTGCCGGAATATAGAAAATTGAATAACTATTCGGCATGGTATGATGTTTATGGTGAAGAATGTGTCGTATTGGTATTTGATTGTTTTTGGTTGTTGTTGAGGGAAGAATTCCGAAGCAAAATTCCACAGATTTAAATTTTCTGATTGCTAGATTCAGTTCACTGCTATAACTTGAAACGCATGCAATAGATTTATCTTCTCTTCTTTTTCCTCTCCATATGGAACTCGTTTGAGGCAAATGTATTTGTGTTTTGAAATCTGTTTTTTTTTTAATCATTATCAACTGTTATCTTACATTCTCAGTTCAAATTCCTTTATATATACAGGATTCCTCTGTTGGGCTTCATACCTCAAAGTTGATATATACTAGTTTGAGACAAGCTCACAGCTCAAGATTTGTATAACGTACCCATAACAGATTGGAAGCCATAGCTGTGACATATTTGTGATTAGTTTTGTGTTGGTTGCGTCAATTTTTACCTGACCTTCGAGACAAACTCACATAGAACTTTCCCTTCACTAATAAATGGCATCTGATAAAGGTTGCATGTGTTTTCCACTTTTCAAGTCTTTTTGCTTCCTTTCTTGCATGTTAATTTGAAATTGAAATATGATCTCCAGCCTGATTTTATATTTCATTGATGCATATGATTCTCAGGGATTGCTATAGTGGTTATGGGAGTAAGTGGGGCTGGAAAATCGTGAGTAATCTTGTGATCATTGAAGCGTATGCATACCCTTCTGTTGTTATCGGCCTTAGCTAACTACATCTTAAATGGTGATGTGGCATTTCTGTTTGCAGAACTATTGGTGGGATGCTGGCGGAGGCGATGAATGGTAGCTTTCTTGATGGCGATGACTACCACCCTTCGGCAAACAAAGGTTTGTTCGCTATTACGGGCGTGCATCTGCCATCATTTTTCACGAAACTAATTCATTTTCCCTCTACAATAATAGATAAGATGAAGGCCGGGATCCCCCTTTCAGATGAAGACCGCATCCCTTGGCTTCAAACGCTTCGCGACACCCTAAGAGTTAGATTAGTAAATGGTGAAACCGTGATTCTTGGATGTTCTGCTTTGCAGAAGCATTACAGAGAAATTCTTCGATGTGCGGACCCGGACTACATGCCAGGTTCGTATGCGTGTGATGTGAAGTTCATTTTGTTGAGTGTTGGGGCGGATGTTCTTGCTCAACGGTTAGAGAAACGAGCTGCGGAAGGGAGCCATTTCATGCCGGCTAAGCTCTTGCAATCTCAACTGGAATTGCTTCAGATTGATGAATCTGAAGGCATACGCGAAGTTGATGCTTCACTCAATCCGCAGGAAACTCTGAAAATGGTACAATCTTTAGTTATGCCCCCTTCATCTTAATTAATAGAAATCATGGAGTGGAATCTCCTTTCCTGCTAACAGCTCAATTATGTAGATTAAAATGAACAAATTCCGTGATTCTTATTGTGGTTGTACACATTGAAAGCATCCAATATATTTGAAATATTTGAAGCTGATGAGCTCTATCCAAGGCATTGTCCCGAATCTCGATATCCTTATGGTTAATTTAGTCACTTGCTATTGAAAAAGTTGAGATATTCTACCAAACTTCATAATGAAATTTTTTCCTTATGAATTAATTATGGTTTATTTTGTATGTCATTGAAATACTAGATGAGTTCTCCAGATGGGGATGGTAATATGATCGTCTGTACATGGCGACATATAATGCCACACGAGGGGAGTTTTCTTGTAACACCCTAAACATTTCTTTTTTGAAATGTTACTCATCATATCCTTTAACGAGAAATAAATAAAGATTATAAAGTTTGAAAAGTCATTTTTTTCTAATAAAATATGCGTACATGCATGAAATGAAACTTCACTAAATTATTTAAGTTATACTATTTTGATAAATCAAAATCAACCAACTAAAAGTTTAAATTTATTTTTGGAACAATTCTAACCTGAAAAACTCAAACTACTTAAAGTCCAAACAACTTAAATAAAAATTGTTTTATCATGATCATTCTCATTTTTTTCACGTAGCTCTAATTCATTTATATGAAAACATGGAGAATGAGAACAAAACAATATAAAAACATGGGGAATGAGAACAAAATGCACACAATGGTGGCATCATATACATATATATTTTATTTCTTCTCCAATAATGAAACAAACACATGATTAATAAGGAATATTTTTTCTTCAACCATTTTCCACATAATACTCAACACAAAGATAGATAAATGAGACACACTTTTTCTCTCTAGCCCATAGCCCAGTAATTGGTGTACATCAAGTAAGGACTGTTGTGCACTGGATAAATTTTTATTGGAAAATTATCGATTTAGAACGCAAAAGATGATTTATTTGTCGATCTAGGATCCAAAAGATTGATTGTCGATCTCGAATCCAAAAGATCACAAGATTTTTAATTTAGGACCCAAAAGATCACAAGATTCTCGATTCAGGACCTCCATACTTAACAGTGTTAATAAGTCATCCAAAAAAAGATATGTGGCCATAAAGAAGATACGTTTCTTCTCTGCTGCTTTATTAATTCTAGTTAGCATTATCAATTCAACTTCTATCGATTTTGCATATTCGTGAGTTCTTATGTTCTTTAATTGATTCTACATATTTACACAGATAATTTTATAACTTCCTTCTTGATTATATTCAAATCAATGATTTTTCGAACTTATAAATTGCAGTCTCCTAAATTACATTCTAATTTAAGTCGTAATTATGGTTGTAATTTAATTCACTTAAGTTTTGGATTCTTATTTGGGTTGTCTAATTTCAATCATAATCATGGTTTGACAATTTGGTTTCGTATCAGTGATCCATTCGTAATCATGCTATCAATTTATTCAAGTTGTTGTGGAGAATCTTTCGATATGAACGATGATCAAGTTGTGAATTGAAAACTTGTGAAAAATGTCAATTTATTTTTATCTGTTTATTTTATTTTATATCTTTTCTAGATTCAAATCCTAAGCCCCATCACTTTTGTATAACGATTTTATTTAATATTATTTTGTGAAAAATAAATTAGTCCCACCCTCCGTGGATCGAACCATGCTTACTTTTCTACCAGTATTGTTCTCAACGGATTTAATTTTTATTGTCTTAGACACTCTTTCAATAGTCATGATAAAATATTTTTTAAATGTATTGCAGTCTATATCACAACTCATTCTAAAGTTGCCTCGGTTGTGATGCATGTTTGTATTATCTCAAGGTTAATTTAATCATATAATTTAATGTGATCTTCAACACACTGTAGGAACTACATGAATACGAGATAAATGGACAATTTGTTATATAAAATAGAAAAAAGAAAGTTAATAATATAGAAGTATGAATAGTTTACTTTTTAGTATACAGAACCCAACAGACCGTCGACTCCTCTATCATTCATTTGAGCTATTTTGTTCCTTTTTAATCTTTAGATATTTAGATTTAATAATAGAGCCCTTTTACTTTTAGTTAGCTTTCTATTAGTCAAGATCTCACACTTTCATTTTTATAAGGTTAGGGAGAAGCTCATGATTACTGCTCGTTGTCTATTTCATGAGTTCAACGTTTGCAGACCCCACTCCTTTCTTATCCTATGTTCCCAAGGAATCTGGTCTAGTAATTTTTTGGATGCTTGTAAAAGGAATTGAAGAGTCGTCGATTAAGACATTCAATATTCTATCAATATCCATGGGGTTCCTTAATATCAACCTCAACATCCATCCTCATCTCGTTCAAAACTTAAGCAATCGAGTTGATCATTGATTTGCATTGTTCTTTCTAGAGTTTCACCAATTTGTATTCCTGTGGGTTAAAGAGTTTTTTCTAATTTTTCCTACATCAGAGTATTCTACCTGTCATACTAAAGAATTGCCAAGCGGGTCAGAAACCCCAACAATACACTTTTCACCGCACCACATGAATCTTTTGCAAAGCAGCCTTTCAAACATTTCCACTCTTGCCTGACAAAATTGTTTGTAGACCAGACAGTTACCTTGTAAGGTCGATGTGTAATATGAATATATTTCAAAGTGGTGCAGCTATTGCGGTTTATCGACGATTCATGTTATTAAAGTTATAGGACTATATAGTGTATTGATAGTTGTTCTATCAATTAGAAGCATCATAGAAGGGATACTGTATTGAACTCAGTAAATGAGTGTCATTTGTACTATGGTATAGAAATGTCAATAATTTAATATATTGTTTTTGCAGTTTGGAACTCATAAGTGGAAACATTTGTTTAAAAAAGAAACTCTTTGTTTATTGTCCTATTATTCCATGGTGTGTACGGATGAGTTGGTATGACATAGGTTTTGATGCTTGATACCATACCGTAATATACCGTATGAAAAATCCATATTTTTGTCTTACCGTAACTTTTAGTATACTTAAATTTGGTATACCATGATTTCGGTATGATGGAAATGTATTATATTCTATACTTTTGCTTGTTTATTAATGTTGAGGTTCGATTGTGATCGCCGAGATCAAAACAAGCTCTAAGCTAAAAATTAATCAGAAAATCAAGATTTTCCAGGAAGGTTTATAGTTCCCAGCAACAAAGTGGTTGATATTTTCTTGATTGAAGGAAAATATTAAACAATTTTTGGGAGTTTCCGACGATCGGAGGTCAGAATTACAAAGATAATGAAAATGCTAAATGAGGTGTATATAGGACGACTTGTGTTGACTAAGCTACCTATTTATACGAAGGCATATAGGACGAATCTGAAAATTTTCTAAACTAAGGACTAGATCGCGAATATCCGAGGGGCAATCTACAAAGTTTAGTGCGGAAGTTAGAATCACGCTTTGAGTGTCATGTTTATTCAGCAAATGAATTATTCTAGACTCTTTCCGTATGTGTGAACGCGTGGAACTACTTGATCCACTTTTTCTGCCAGAGCTCGCGGATTCTGGGCTTCGTGGTGTTTGTGCGCAATCACCATTTTCTCGAGGTGGAAACCTCGAGGTACGAAGGCTTTTCGAGGCTCTCAGGAGATGAACTTGGGGATCAAACTTGATCTTCAATCCTCGAGGCTTGCACAGTGGTTCTGTGAGGGTGTTCGAGAATATCCAGCGGTCAAGATTCCCTGTTTAGAGGCTTAGATTTTGCCACTGATTTTGACCCTCAACAATAGCCCCTTTTGCTACATGCAACAATTCGATTGTTGTATGGAAGCAAACTTATGAAAAAGAGGTTAGTCAAAATCATATATGTAAATTTTTGTACCTCAGCGATATGTTTTTATACTGCTGCATGTCCTAATCGAGGTTCTGGTTCGAGTCCAAGACCTGAGACAAGAACACAACAATAAATCAGATCGTTAATAGAGCCCTTTTACTTTTAGTTGGCTAGATTCTATTAGTCAAGATCTCACACTTTCACTTTTATAAGGTTAGGGAGAAGCTCATGATTACTGCTCGTTGTCTACTTCACGAGTTGAATGTTTACAAACCCACTCCTTTTTTATCCTATGTTTCCAAGGAATCTGGTTTAATAATTTTTTGGCAGTTTATACTCCGAGGGCATTTGGAATGCAACACTCCCTTAGAGTTCTTCTTGGTATATCCATCACCACTATGATTAGGTGGATCGGGGATCTTACGGCGTCCCGCACATCACCTTGGTACTTAAACCACGAAGGCAGAACGACGTGCTTAGGTTCTAAACCATGCGAGCAACGCAACCCACCCGAGTCCGGAGACCATGCAGGCGGTGCTGAGAAATTTGTCATCCCAGAAAAGCTCGGGACTATGATTTACGCTCGAGTTACTAAACCTCAGAAGCGGATCAGAATGAATATGATAATGAGAAGGCCAGTCGTGCATTTTGCAAGATTCAATCGAGGGGCCACGGGTCAGCTCGAGATTAAATAGCAGGGTCATACATCGCGAGCCCCGAGCACGCAGATCGTAGTGTCAGACTACGTCTGACATGATAATAAGAAGGCTCGAACTTCAAAGCCACATATCATAGTATTGGAATATGTCTGAAATTATAATAATAAGGAGTTTCAAACTCCAGGGATGCAAATCATAGATAATGATGAAGTCCAAGATTGAAGATAACCATTGTGGTTTGTGCCCGGAATAATGATAAAGACCCGTGAAATAATAGAATTCTATGAGATACAAAAGAATTCCAGGAAATAACACGAGTTAATAGAAACTCCAAGAATTCCAGTTTTGGTAATGGGGTAATAGCTGAGATATCGGGCAATGAAATCCAGCCCCGAGCGTCTGATATAATATCAAATTCCAGAATACTAATTTTTGGCCGGTTCAAGTAATAATTTTGGGTGTCAGGGCGATGAAATCCAACGCCGATGATTTTTTACACTTGTGGAAAAATCTATTTTGAGTAACGAGTCTCGAACTCATTGTTGCTATCGGGCTTTTCTTGGGCGGAGTGTCGTCGTACGTTGCTAGGCAGCCTCGAGTGTCGTGCTGCACTAAAAAAATAGAACATGCTCGAGGGGGATTATCGAGCCTCAAGTGTTATATAAAGATAACATTATTTTGAGCGAGTGAAATTATGCTCGAGTTATGATGCTTGTACTGTAGCGAGTTCTCGAGCTAGTTACCTGGCGATACGACGTCGTTTGATTAGTGTCTTTTGGAATTCTGGACATGGATAAAGGGGAGAGAAAACCCCAATTTTTGTCACTTCATGATTTTGAATTCTAAAAAGAACCCTTCCTCCTCTCCTAATTGCCTTCCTTAGCCCTCACCGTCGTACTTCATCGTCCATCTTTTTCCCGGTCAATCTTTTTTCTGTGCCTTTCAATTTCATAATGATTCTTAGGGGGGCCTTAGTTGATCAACAATATTCAGTTTAGGGGGGCCTTAGTCCGTCCTTTACCCATCAGTTTAGGGAATTTCACATAAACAAGGATGTTGTTCCTTGTCGGCTCCTCTCTAGCACGAAAGGTGCCACAACCCTCCGGCCAATTACATGGCCTTCTCTGCATATCTGCTTAGATTTGGTATCCGCCTTCCTTTATACCCTTTCTTCATCAGACTTCTCGACCATTATCACTTAGCTCGGATGCAACTAGCACCGGTGGGGTAGATGAATGTCTTGGCCACCTTAGTTCTTTTCCACAATGTCGGACTCGACGATCCCTCTATCAACGAGCGATGTTACTTTTACCAGCTGAATGTCATTGCCCGACAGTGTTACTACTGCATTACAAAATAGGGCAACGAACTTCCACCCTTAATCACCAATCTTTCCACCAACTCATCCGGGTGGAGAAATCCCTATTTTTAATTGAAATCCCGAATGCGGCCCTCGCTCTCCGATCTGAGTTTGGCGAAGTGTCGCGTAATTACTTGTTTTTTTTCTTTATTGACAGCTCTGTCTGATATTTTGTTAAAGTGTGGTGTTCGGTTACTGATGCAAGTCCTTACCCTCCCCAACTCTCCGAGTTTGAGTTTCGGAGGCTGAATACCGTGAAAGACATTGGCGGCAATTGAGAGGATGTCCACGACCATTTCTTTGCAGACGCCAGTGACATACACTCTGTGGGAGGTTCGAGGGAGGCTTCTCCTACTCTTGAGTTATGTTCTCCACTTCCTACTCGTCCACCTTCTTCCCCCTCCCCCCCAATCCCACAATAATAGAACTTCCATTCTCGTGGTTGAATCGTACGAACCTTCACAAAGGTGTACCCTCCTCCCCAAAGGCGGTTAGACCTCAAAGGGAAAGGGCGGTGGCCCTGGCTCAACCACCACCATCTGTTGAGCAAGAACACTCGAACCCATTGTGGGGTCTATTAAATCTAATACAAGCCCCAACTCACCATCGGCGGATAGAGGGGTAGGTCTGTATCGATTCTCTGGTGAAATAAATCTGATATTAATAAATTAATTTATGTCTATGGGCTAGATATGGAGAAATTAATTTATTGATAGGTCCACACTATTTTCTTGTAATTGGTCTTTGGGTTGGTCCAATAGCCTTTTATCCAAGGAATTCTAGGTCTAGTAGGAAAATGTCCATTATGTCTCCTGTAAATATGGGTTTGTGATTAAGAATTAAAAGACAATTCACGTGACAGAAAAATCATAGAAACCCTAGGGAGCTCCATAGTAGGCGACGCCTACTGTTCGAATTCCAGGCGAAGATTTTGCGATCTGTCATCACCAGACTATGTGAAATTAGGTGATAGGATACAACTCAGAACCTAATTTTGGAGTCCACATCTTAATCAATTGATCAACTTTGCACCAAATTCACAGGGAACTATTCTGCAACACTTGTGTAATGCACTTACAATTTTTGGATGCATGCTAGGTATATAACTGATGTATGATAAATTATGGAACCCGAAATTTGGTCCATGCAAAACAAATTAGAATTTAGTTTTCGCATTCCTACATCCTAGACATGGCCTCCGTCTCCACCCACTTCGTGAAGTAATCGGTTACTAACAGGATGTACTTCTTCTGACCTGCCCCCCGAGGTAGCTTTTCCACGATGTCCATACCCCATCACACTAGTGGCCAAGCTAGATAGTTCAGTTGCAACGGCTCCGCTCGCTTGTTACTGACTCCTTCTAACATTTAACACTTGTCGCAGCTCTTTGGAAAATTTTCGGAGTCTTCTTTCAATGTTAGCCAATAAAATCCCGCAGAATGAGCCAGGTGCATCAGACTTCGAGCACCGGAATGATTGCCACATATTCACTCCACTGTGCAAGTTCTCTAACACATCGAGGCCTTTGCTCTACTGAGACACTTTAGCAGTGGTCCTTGGAAGGATCGCTTATAGAGGTGCACATCCACTAGGGAGAATCAAGCTGCCTCCCTAAAGTTTGAAAGCAATGATACGATAAGTTGGCACTGTTAATTCTTTCATAAACTGAATCACCTCTGTCCTCCAGTCGTCCAGATCTTCGGCTACCGATGAGATGGGATTCCCGAGCATGGTCTTGGTCGTTGCTGGCCATTGGACTACCAAAACCATCCTATTTTCTTTCACTCGAGTTCTCGCTGCGAGGTTGGCAAGGGCATGTGCATGCATGTTCTGCTCTCTCGGGATGTGAGTCATTGTGGCTTCATCGGAGCACTTTAATTCTCTTTTTGTGAGCTTGAGGTATTGGCTGCAACTTGGCACTTTTCACTTGGAATTCTCTATAGGGGTGCTTTATTGCTAACTTCGAGTCGTTGCGGATGACTACTTGAGGTACCTTGAACTTGAGAACCAGTCGGAGTCCGATGATAAGAGCCTTGTACTTAGCTTCATTGCTTGTGGCCTCGAAAGAGAACTAAATGTTCCTCTTAATGAACTCTCCTCGTGGGGACTCCAACACGAGTCCGACTACACTCCTTCCTTGGTTACTGGCACTGTCAACAGATAAGGTCCAGGGTGACTCTTTCTCGTTCGAGATGCTGAGAAGCTCCGACTCAGCCTTGAGATGGAGGCTGGTCGAGAAATCTGTGACAAAGTCTGCCAAATTTTGGGATTTGACTGTTGTTTGAGACTCGAACTTAAGTCCATACCCTCCCAACGCCACTGCCAACTTCATCATCCGGCTGGTTAAGTCAGGCTTAGCTAGTAATAATCGAAGCAGGAAGGTGGTGACCACTTTCATAGGATGAGCCTCGAAATATGGTTTTAACTTTCTTGAAGCATTAACAAGCACGGGAACAAGTATTTTGAGAGTTGTGTACTTGGTCTCTCTCCATCCTCTTGAACTAGAACTCCGCTTATCACGAACTCCAAAACCGCCAAATATAACAACAATTGCTCCCCTGGACACGATTTTGACATCAGAGGTGGATTGGCCAAATATCTCTTTAACTCCTCAAAGGACGAGTCTCAAGCGACTGTCCGTTCGAACTTAGCTCCTTTTTTCAAGGCTTCAAAAAAAAGGTTGAGTCTTCTCTGAATATTTTGAAACAAATAGGTTGAGGGTGGCTAGCTTTCCGGTCAGCCGCTGGATTTCCTTAGCATTGGTCGGAGCTCGAAGGTTTTTGATAGCTTTAATCTGATTAAGTTCGGCTTCAATACCTTTCCACATCACGAGGTATCGCAGAAATTTTCCTGACATGACTCCAAAGATACACTTGGCGGGGTTAATCTTCATGTTGTACTTGTTGAAGACCCTAAAGGCCTCTCGAAGATAAGCTAGGTGGTCTCAAGGCTCGAGAGATTTCACCAACATGTCATCGATATAGACCTCCATGGTCTTCCTAATTTGTTCTATGAACATCTTGTTCACAAGATGCTGGTAGGTTGATCCGGTGTTCTTTAGCCCAAAGGACATAACCCGATAAAAATAAATCCCCCTATTCATCATAAATGCCGTCTTTCTCCTGATCTTCCTCATCCATCATGATCTGGTTGTAGCCCAAGAAGGCATCCATAAGCAACATCATTCCGTGTCCGGTGGTGGCATCGACTATGCGGTCGATATGGGGAAGAGAAAATGGATCCTGCGTGCAAGCCTTATTAAGGTCTGCATAATCCACACATACTTGATCTTTGCAGTTCTTCTTCTTCACAACAACCCATTAGTGAGCTTATTGGGATATTTCACCTTTCGTATGGAGTGAATCTTAAAGAGTCTCGTCACGTCATCGTCGACAGCCTTGTTCTTCTAGGGAGCAAATCTCCAACATTTCTACTTGACGGGTTTGAAAGTGAGATCCACTTTCAGCTTGTGAGTCATTATGCTGGGGTCAATTCCGATCATATGTTCGTGGGACTAGGCGAACGTACGACGTTCAGTGATGAGAAATTCCATGAGCTACTTCCTTAGCTTCAGGGTCAGATGAGCTCCGATAAATATCTTTCTGGTGGATCTCCGAGATCTATGGAGATTTCTTCCACAACATCTTCTCTGGTTGTGTCTGGTGGAGTCAGCTTAGCATTGGATTTTTTTAGGACTAGATCTGACAAACAAACCAACTCCGGCTCTGAAAGAGCTATCTCCATCGGATCCAACATAGATTACGGTGATGGGACGGGTGGGTTGTAGCGGAAGAGGGTAATTGCGAGAAATCTGCGATTCTAAAAATGGTTTCCAATCGATTTTGCTGCTCAGATGATACGATCCTCGCCACGGACAGAAGTTTGGA
>AYJT01096093.1:0-15814 GCA_001278415.1 Ocimum tenuiflorum | reverse complement strand
GAGAGAGAGAGAGAGAGAGAGAGAGAGGGAGAGAGAGGGAGGGAGAGCGGTTTCCCGACAAATGGGCAAATGTAGGGAGAGGAAAACCTCGTTTTCGTAGAAACAAGAGCTGCAAGTTGCGAGATGGGGTTCATGAATCTAAACCATGTTTGTAGCGCTCGTGTTTCTTATGACTTTAAAACTAGAAATGGTGCACTGGATCTGAAATTCCCGTGCTTCAATCAAACTGTTGAAATTGAATAATAATAATAAGAAATTATAAAATAAAAAAACAAAGAAAAGGAAAAAGGTGAATTATCCGTTCGATTGTCAATTCTTTAGTCACGCGTTCATGGCGGCGTTGAACACTTTGACCTCTGCCACTTTTCGTAAGGGCTGTGCTTACAGCTCAACCAGCCTCACCACTCTCATAATAAGTGGATACAGATACAGATACCAAAAATAGAAAATCTCTTCTTTTTTTGGAAGTAAAATGAATGGGATTTTTCGAGAGGATGTATTTCGTTAAATCATATAAATTATTTAGGTGAGTGTGAGTTTAGAATTCTAAACGAATGTGAATTTGACTTTAGAATCCAAGACGATTATGAATTTGAGCGGATGGAAATGAATTATTTAAATTCGTCTAAATCATTTAAGCGGTCTAACACAAATTTTTGCTAACTAAATTTATTAATATTCAATAAATTCACAAAATTTTACCTTCACTTTTTGGCAATTGCAATTTTTTGGTGTGGTGTTGAGAGTCGAATGACATAAATATAATTTATTGTTATTATATACTGTATAGATATAGATTATTTTATAGAAAGATCGGTATATAAAATAAAATAAAACCAGTTTATTATTGGTAATATTCTGCTTTAAGATGTGAAAATATAATTATATAGGGTCAGGTTGCTATAAGAATACTCAATGGTGATCGGTATAATAGCAATGTAATAACTAATAACTAGTTCATTACACAGCTTTTTTTTCTTTTCTCCGGATGAAATGGTATTTTTATTGACTTTTTAAATTGTTTATGATTAAAGTTACTTTATTTATAAATGTCAATGAAAATAAATATATTCACGATACTTCTAAAAGGAAAATGTATTCACGATAACTGCGTGTATAAATTTCAAAACGTAGTTACACCATTTCAAAAGAAAAACGTTCATAAAATATTCAAATGTGAAAACACAAGCAAACTGTTTTATAGGCTCTATTCACAAAATAAAAGCTCAATATAATACTGGTAAATTATTATTACTATTCTAAAGCAAAATCATACAAAAAGAGAAAAAAAAAACACATTTTGTGTAGGATCAAAATTGCGAAAAGTGCCATACACAATGAAGAGAGGCTACTTTGTTCAACATAAAGCTTGTTGAGCCGTTTATGTTTTATCTACACAATTTCTTACCATACATCCTGCAACTCCACAGCAAAAACAGATTTGAGAGGGACAACACAACTCCAAACTTATGGATATATATCTACAGATACGACGAAGTCAAACCCGATAACTGATACTGAAGGTAGGAACATTTGGTTAGTTTCATACGTTCCTACCTTCAACCACCATACATGGACTGTCTGTGAGAGTCAAGTGGTGATCACTGTCGATTCAGGCAGATGTTTTTGAGTATTACTATAGCTGGTGATGGTGGTGACGATACACCTCTTCAAGAATCTCCATTTTTGGAGCTTCAACTACTCGTGCTGCTGCTTCTCCTGCTGATCTCTCTCTCTCTCGCTCAACTAGTATGGCTGGTGACGGCGAGGGCAATGGTGATGATGATAAATCTCTTAATTTGGCCAGATATTAAGGTGAGTTTCAAGAATCTCCATTTTTGGAGCTTTCTGGTGTTGCTCCTGCTGCTGATCTCCCTCTCTCTCTCTCAACTGCTATAGCTGGTGATGGCAATGATGATGCATCTTTTTTTTGGAACTTAAGTATAATATTAAATAAAACCCATACGGATTTCCCCACATAAACTCGAACTCTTGACCTTTAAGGTTATGGAAAATGTGCTTACCACTGCATCCCGAGGTGTAATTTGGCCAAGATATTAATGTAGGTTTCAAGCATCTCCATTTTTGGAAATTTCAACTAGTAGTGTTGCTTCTGCTGCAGATCTCTCTCTCTCTGATAAAGAGATTCTCATCTAGACATTCACATGGAAAATGTTTCAGCAAAAAATCAAGCTAGTGATAGGTAAGGAGATTCATGTAATCCTATTCTAGATCAAGAAGTTGAAGTACTGCAAAAGATTGCATCTTCCATAGCAATGAATTAGGTTCTTTATCAATCACACAACACCACATCAGAACATCGAAACGAAAGGTTCGTGCGTGTTTTCATCTGCATAAAGTAGTTTACAGTGTTCCAACTCAGCATATAATCTTGCTATTGCATCATGAAAATATTAGATACCAACTACCAAGATTTTTTTTACCCCTTGGATACAGTCTTGCCTACATCTTAGTATAATAACTAAATAATTCTCATATGGTGATAATATATCGCCTTCTCATAAATCATGGAATTGGAAAATAATATGCTGAGAAGTGAACACTTACATTGCTATTGAGAGGTTTGAAGAAATGGAGGTCGAAAAATCATCTTCTCCGAGCTCTACTACTGCAGTTTTTGTAGCTGATGAGCTGTGTCTTGGGACTAATGGCAGTCCATCTTCTCCACTTTTCCATTCGTAGCAGCGAGCAGGATTTCCTTTCTTCTCCTCGAATTCTTCGACGTTCTCACTGCAATAGTCCTTATAAAGATTTTTCACCAACTTCTTCAAACTATGAGAAACATTTAGTGTTTTATCACCAAATTCTGATGCTGAGCCTCTCATGGCATCACATCTGCCATTTGCTTTCGAAAAACTAGCAGATACTGAATCCCCAGAAGTACCGGTTGCAGCATCATTATCGAAGATCGAGGCATTTCTGTAGAACTCTAGTTCAGTTTGCAGGTCCTGCAATTCCTTCTCTTTTTCGGAAATGAGATCTCTTTTGAGCAAATCCATATCGTGCTCTGCTTGGAGCTCCATCAGTAGCATGTATTGCACGGCCACTGTTTCGACTTCAGCCTTCTCCTCCTGCAGTCTTGTAATCATGGCCATTGCTTGATCCACCGCGATTTCAGCCGCGTTTCTTTCTGCCTCCAATTCATCGTTTAAAGATTTCATGATTCTTCGATCATGCTCAACTTGGCGCCTTAGCTGATCGATGATGGTTTCACCTGTAACATCACTAACACAAAATCCATCTAAAGATTCATCGGTTGTGTCATTTCTCTTCGACTGAGAACTATAATCTTCATCTTTTGTAGATTTTTCATGTTCATATTCAGATCCAGGACCGGCCTCTTTCACTTCAGAATTAGATGCTCGTGGCATACTTTCCGCATCTTCTTCATTCCAATCTGTACTTGTTAGATTTCTACTATAAGAATGTGATGAACAAGTAGTGTCATCAGAAGAAGTTCCATCAGTTTCTTCTTCTATATTTATCGATCCAGATATATTTACGACTTCAGATGGTTCCTCGATATAAATTGCTGCAAACATATTTCAGAAGTCAGGCCAACAACAAGAACAAGAAAGAAGAAAGAAATATTAACAGAACTCATGATTTCCTGCACTGATACATACACTTTTTTGTGATTCTCACAGTGGAGGAAGCAGATGGAGCGATGCAAATAGGATCCGACGAAACACTGGAAGACTCTGCTGAAGCATCAAAAGATCCAGCACGGTCTAATGAAGTTACATCTCTCGAAGCACGCCCTATCACAACTTCTGATAATGGAGGATCAACACTTTTTAGCTCATTTAAATCAAGCAAACAGGCTTGATCCTTCGTTTCAGAATTCTCAGAAATTGCATCACTAAATTGCATTTCAAGATGGGCTTCTCTTCCAAATTCAACGCCCGTATTCCCATCACCACGATCATCCTCTTGTTCAGAGTCGGATGAGAATCTGAACTCGGTATAGCCTACACAAGAAAATGTGCTATTTTTCCCAGTTATACGGTGTTTCATTGAAGCCGCAAGTTTATCCCTTAGCCTCTTCATACCATCCCTACGGCTGAAACGCCTACAGGGTTCAATATTGGCCTTAAGCCCAAGTAAACTTTCATCGTCGGAATTGACAACTAACAGTGCCTTTTTGCAGCACAAACAAGTCCCACTACCTGAAAGTCTCCTGTTTTGCATTGAAATCAACTCAAGACATTCCTCACACATCCCACGAAAATCGGATAGTTCATCTTGTAAAGTGCAGAATGCTAAAGATGATATCTCTTTCGTATGGCTACTGCACAATAGACTTAAACTACATCCCATCTTCTTTTCACCCAAAACACGATCAAGACTCGAACATAAATAACAAGGCGTTTGCAGTTCACAGTATTTAGCGAATTCTCTGAGAAAATACGTAAATGCAGCATCCAGAAACAGCAAGAACATCAAGAACCATTCGCAGGCGGCCAAAGAGAGGTGGGTCATAATCCCACCTGGAATTCTGTTTCTCATGGATGAAAGCTCAACAGCCATCACAACAAAATAATCTCCAGAAATCAGATGAAATCCACACACTTTGCAATCCTACACCACTGTTCCATTACTTAGTTTATACATACATACATACATACATACATATGAATGTACACATCCTATTTGTGGGGGATCAGCATTCTTGTATAACTCTTACTGTGCATCAAAAACAATAACAACAATTAAAAACATACAGAAACAGTCCACACAAACACACACAGAGCCACACTTGTGTGAGAAGCCAAGACATGAAATTTTAAGTTACAAATCAAGAACCAGAAAGAGCAAAGGAAAGACATAAAATTTATTCACTGAACCAAATTTATTCCCAGTTAATTAGATGAATGTATAAATAAAAGACCCTAAATCTTGGAAAAAAAATTCTGCAACCAGTAAAAAAGAAGACCCTAAATCTTTAAAAAAAAATCTGCAATCACAACCATCAGTTAACATAAGCAAGGATAAAATCAGAATGCCCATTGATAAAAACAGCAATTAGTCTTCGCCATTGAAAAAAAAAAATTAAAACTTGAGGCCAGTCAATAAATATTTCTGCACATGTGTATATAATATTACCAGTATTTGTGATCGCAGCGTGATGGGAGTGAGAAGAAGAAGCTAATGGGGGGGGGAATGATGAATTATTATGATTTTTTATTATTAAAATTTTTCAGATTCCCCAGGTTGTCTCTTATCGTGCAAATGAAGACTTCATGTTTATTTCCAGATTACGTATAATTTCATTTTGAGAATTTCAGTTAATTGTCTTTATTTTTACATTTCATTTTCCTTTCATGTAACAATACTCATACTGGATTTGCTTTTTCGTATACTTTGTATTATTACATTACAGATTTGAAATGTTTTAATAACTTTTCGCCATTATCTTTTACTAAATTTAAAGTTGAAATATTGGAGGGACTAAATTAGAACCACCGAAAAATGAATTCAAGTTGAAATATATTGATAGGTAAAAATTGAACTATGACTCAATAGCTTGTAATTGCCACATTATATTCATATTAGTTTTTTTTATCACACTTATTATATTTACCTTTGGTATTGAAGCTTAAAAAAATAATCAATTTTTAAGTTCTCTAATCGTAAGTAATGCTAATACTCAGATAACGGGGAAGAAAAAAAAATTAAATAATCATATGAATTTAAGAAAATGTATAAAGTTCTACTTGTAAAAAAAAAAATGAATGCGCAAATCTGTTACAAAAACCAAATTGTTTCAAATTCGGTAAAAATTAAATTCGAATTAATCCGAAATTAGTAACCCACACTTATTATATATAATGTCTGTAATCAATTCTAGATTTTTTGTTTCCTTCAATAAAATCAAGCAAAGATATTTTATTTGTCCAGATTTTCGAATTAAATTTCTTTGATTTTATTTAAGTAGTTGCCATCATTGCTCGACGTCTACACATTAAATTTTTCCATCTAATTGAGTCGAAGCAGGTTTATATATTATTTTTTGAGTTAAATATTATGAGGTTCACAATAACAACTACAATTGAAATCCTTTTATTTTTAATTTTGTTGTTTGTTTGTTTTGTAAATTATAGTTTGAAAATCGAATATAATTTATATAAAAACAAGTATAGAAAATTAAAAACAAACATTCATTCATATTTTTTTAAATTATATGATATTAAACAAACTTACGCAAATGTTTCTGCATAAATTCAAACCCATAACTTTTGAAGATCATAGAAAATGAATTTATCATTACACCCCGAGATAATGACAGACACATACACATTCATTCATATTTCATATATAATTTTGTTGTTTGTTTGTAACAAATATAGTTTACAAGAAAAAATAAGTATAAAAGAATTAGGATATAAATTCCAAACTATTAATCAACTGAAATACATTATACTCTTATGGAGGTTAAAGGATCTACACCAGATTGAAGGATACGTGATCGATATACATACAATACTATCCTATAAACGAAGGTTAACTTCCAAAATTAGAGTTCCGGTCACTTTTTCACCTTCTTCCCACCGGCTTTCACCGCCGGAGACTTGACGGACTTTGGTTTCACGCTCTTAATCGGAGTTTTCTTCACCGGCGCCGCCTTCTTCGCGTCTGTTTTTGCCCGGTTAGTCCTCGTGGAGGTCCTCGACACCTTCGCCGGTGGTTTCATCGCCGTCTCAGCTGCCTTCCTCTTCGGAGCCGCCTTCGGCTTCGCAGCTGGCTTAGCCTTCACGGCGGCAGTTTTAGGCTTCGGCTTGGGTTTGGAAACCGTTATCTTCTTCTCCTTAGTGGCGGCGGATTTAGGCTTCGGCTTTGGAGCAGTTGCTGGCTTAGCAGACCGTACCGACGGCAACTTGAACGAGTTCTTCACTTTCGCGAGCTTCTCGTTTGCGACGAACTTCTTCAATTGAATGAGCAAAACCTTCCTGAAATTAGGCGGCAGATTCTTCTGTTTATCCTCGATGAACTTCGCGATTGCGAGCTGGCTCGATCCGGTCCTGTCCTTGAGCGCCACGATCGCCTCTTTAATCATCTGAATTCACGCAATTATCCACATCAAATTCCACGATAATAGAATCAGATAAAGCTGAAACGGAGAAATCAAACACGTAAACGGTTAAATTACCTCGAAGTAAGGCGGGTGAGTGGATCGCTTTTTTGGAGCAGATGCCTTCTTCGCTTTCGTTGAATTTTCCGGAGGATTCTCACGCTTTGCTGTCTCGTCCGCCGCTGGCTGGGCTGCGATGATTGGTTCTTCGGCGGTGGCCATGGAGTGCAATCTGCAGAAATTAGGGCTCGATAATTTAGGGAAATGATCTTCTTGTTTTTTGTGCTTTTTAACGAAGATAAGATAAATTGGGCGACTTTTATAGTGATCGATGGTGTTTCATTTGGTGAAGAAGAAAGCTGATTGTGCGGATTCTGATTCACGCGGATCGCAAAATTTTGAATTTGGGCCGTTGGATGGATTCTTATCAACGGTATCTGCTCTTTAATGGATTAGGCATGGATTAAAGGTGCAATAGCAAGAGCAAGATGTGTGTTTTTACCCTTCATTGATTTGCCTATAACTTGACCTAAATTTGATAGATTAGGTTGGAGCAAGCTTCAAAAAACACTCGTAGAGTGTGGTTGTTCGGGATGAGACAATGATCAACCTGAGATATAGTTCGTTTGAAGGATAAAATAGTTGATACTAAAGTTCCGACATGTGGTATTGTAGTTCTTTCTCATTGTACGAAAGTGCTCGTTACGAAAACTCAATGCTTGAAGTTGAATACAAAGTTCATTGAATTAGGAGTGTATTAAGTTCGTAATTTTAAAACTCTTGATCACCTTTGATCAGACATAAATAGATTCGAATATTAGCAAATTAGATCACATCCACAAAGTCATATTTCAGCTTCTATTACACAAGTCATTCATTCATATCCGGAGCAGATGATGAAACATGAATTTCAGGTGATCGAGGCAAACTCTGAACATTAGATACGATCTCAAAATAACAGGGTCAAGGTCAACCACTGAAATTACGGGGGATAAGCTTTATCCTCGGGAGGGAAACAACTTGGGTCACCATCTATGGATCCGGATAACTTCATCTCTATATCATAGAATCCAATACCAAAAAACGCAGCAACAAAATCAAAGCTAAAGGAAAACACAAAGGCTTGAAAAAACCTCACAAAAGACTCAAAATTAAGATAGATTACAATTCCTTTTCTTACAAGAAGTGAACCCCCAAATTTTGGTCTAGATTTTACTCTCAGCAATGTCTAGAACTAGAAGCCTTCAAGAAACCGACGATCCATGGCTGCCCTTCAGCTTACCAAGCACCCACCTTATGTACAGATTCAATGAAGTCGAATTAGATGGCACGGACGTTGAGCAATGGGCACAGTTAAGCAATGGCTGACTGTGAGGGCAGCCTTGGGTGGTTGTGCTCGCCTTCATAGGTAACAATGAGCATCGAGGGATCATCCAAGCATCGCTCCACATGTTTCCTAGCCGGGCAGCCTCTCATGCTACTGCATTTGTAGTATCCCCTGTGTAGAAGAAGGAGATTCAAACAATTATCATCACAAGTAAAAGATTTCGTTCAAGATTGTAGGAATCGAGTTGAATGCTGAATATCAGAAGCCAAGATGCAATGATCGTTCACTGAAGATAGTAACGAATAAGAGAGGGATTTAAGGAGTGGATCGGACTTGATCACATTGCCATTTGTTAACAAAGAAGAAGATGCTCGTGCCACATTATATCAACGAGGCTACAAAGCATTCATCAACTAGAACTAATAAAAACATAACACACGAGTTCTACAATGAGAGCATGGAATAGAGACCATTTGTAACGAAGAAGAAGAAGATCCCCGCGCCACATTATATCAATGAGGCCACAAAGCATTCTCCAACGAGCACAAATAAATCGTAACACAGAATTCTACAAAAAGGGTAGAGACGCAGCAAGTGGTAAAGAGTAAGTACTATGCAAAAACAACACGATACATCAAGAATCACAGCCAGATTCTAAACCACACTAACAAAACATATGAACTAAAATATACAGTTCCACATTCTATAAAAAACTACAATTATATCCAAACAATCATGATTAACCAACGAGTAATTGCATGGAGAGGGTTACAAAGGTTTACCGTGGGTGAGGGGAGCCCTTGATCGGTTTCTGGCCGTACTTCCTCCACGAGTACTCATCAGGAGGAATGTCAGCTATCTTGTTGCTTATAGCAGGCACTTTGACAGACCTTTTCACTCTGTGCTTCCTACAAGCATCACAAACAGATTAGAACACACAACAACAATACGAATTCAAGAAAATCAAGCAAGAATCCAACACAAGCTAAGACAAACCACCTCTTTTTGGAGCAATGGCATTTACTACTCCCCCCACATTTGACACTCCCATCTTCCCCTCTACCAGAGCACCTCCTTCTGTGATGCAACGAAGCCTGATCAGCAGACCTTGCTGCACCAAAACGGAAGGTGCTCCCATCCAAATTCGTCACGCTCCCATCCATACTCAACGATGAGATAAACGACCTAGTCGAAGACATCGTGGGTGTACACGAGGAGCTATCGAAATTCAAGCTAATGCCGCTATTGCTACGCCTATATACAAGCTCAGCTTGCTGCTTCATTTGCTGCTGCTGATGCTGAAGCTGGAGCTGAATCCTCTGCTGCAAGAAATGGTGATTCGATGGCGGCGTTTGCTGCGGGAGGCGGGGGTTTTTGCCATGGGAGCTCAGCTCCAATGAAGTGCTTCCTAATGTGAGAGAATTCTTGATAATTTCTTGGTCAGTGGGATTAATCTGAAGCGGGTAAAGGGGTTTGAGCTGATGATGGTGGTGATCATTGTTTTGAGAAATTGGGTTTTCAAGGAGTATGTTTTGAGGGTATGGAGCTATGATTTTGTTGCTCTTTCTCACTCTCGCATGGCCACTGCTTGAGCTGAGTAGAGAGACCACTTTCTTGAATTTCTTCACAGCTTCTCCTGTTTGTTCAACTAAATTTCTACACAAATTTTGATCATGAGGTTGGTTTAGGATGGTGATCACTCTATGGCAGCTCTCCACAGCTGCAATGTTTGCCTTCTCAAACTCCTCCATCAACAAACCAGAAATCAAAACAAATCACTCAAATCCCTAATCCCCAAACCCAAAAGGAGAAAATTCCAGCTAAACATGAGAGGTCAAAAGGAAAGAAAGAAAGAAAAAATATTTCGAGCTACTCTGATTCAACAGAGGCAGAAACTGAAAACCCAAATGCCGAAGCCAAGGAATTCAAGCGGCGATGGGAAAAAAAGGTTCATTTCTGCAGATAAACATAAACCCACATAAAATCAATCAAACTCTAGAGAAAAAAAAAACAATGAAAAAAAGAAAGCAGCTGCAGATAGAGTCGATGTTAAGAGAAAAATATTAATAAAAAAAAAAGAGTTGGACACAAACGGGGGGACCTCGAGCTGGACGGGAAAAATGGTGTGAATTAAAATCTTAAAAACCCTAGATTCTCTCCAAATCCTGCGTTGCGTTTATGGTATTGGAAGGTGTGATAGAGGGAACTTTTTTTGGTAGGCTTTGGCAGAGAATTGAGACGACCCAGAAAATGAAAATTACAAAAAGATGCAATCTTTGGAATATTTATAGTGTTAGACTGCAAATTATTGCAACTGAGAGGACAATAAATGCGCAGGTTTGAGAGAGAGTTGGTGGTGATGATGATGATGATGGCATTAATTTAAAATATAATTCTGCGGCAGCAAGAGAGAGAAAAACTGCAGTCTCTGCTCAAAAAGTGGGTCATATCAGGATTTACTTATTTTATTTTTTAAATCAATTTATTATTATTATTATTATTAAAGTTTATTGCTTATGATTGCAATCGTTTTAAGCTTAATACAGTGTTTTCATTGTTGGTTGGTTATTACTTATTTAATTTAATTAGTTTGATTTATTATGCTCAACTACGGTATTCGTTAATTTTTTAAGTTTTATTGGTTACTAGATGTTAAACATAATTATTCTAAACTTATATTTTAGTATTAATAATTATCATATAGGAAAAAATCCACATACAAGAAATATGAACAAATTTAACTTATTCAATAAAAAAAATTCACGGTTGACATTTTTTTTCCTCTTCAATGGTCAATACTTATTTCTGATTAACAAGTATCGTAATTAAAAAAAAATCAATTGTATATATTTTTTTTATTTTAAAAATTTATATTTATTTTTTTATGGGAGAATATTTCCTTTATGATCCAAATCATGATGTACAAAAATTTGGATGAAAAATTATTTTGTTTTGGCTTGTTTTTGTCTTTCAACTAAAACCTGACTAGGGTGTTTTTTTTTTTAATTTTCAATATTTTATGTGAATTTAATCACGAACACGTTAGTAGCAATTGCCCAGAAAAAGAATTCGTCTTATAATTGCAAATGTTTAAAAAAAATGTGTTAAATATTCTTTTTTAAAAAGTGTGTTATAACCGTAATATTATTGGGTTGATTGGCAATTAATTAATTATTAAAATTGAAATAACTAAAAAAAACGCGACGCTTTCGCAGGTTTCGATGCAAGACTTATGTCTTGCTTGTCCCTTTGCTTTCAAGAGCATCTTTCCCTTATTTTTATTATTTTTTATTCGGACCAGCAGTTACATCTCCATTATTTATATAAATTTCACTGTTTTTTTTCTCCAAAAAAAAATTTACTATTTTTTTACACGAAGAAAAAATTTGCTTTACTTATTATTTAAATTGTGTGACTAGAGTCGTTTAAACTCAAATTTATTCATTGACAAATCATTAATTGTGATGACAAACCAATTAATATACATTGTTTAGTTTATCTCCCAAAAATAAAGTAACATTAATAATATATTTACAATTTTTCCCCATTTTCACTTAATAAAATTTGGAAAGTAAAACATTAATTCACTAGTAGAAAAAGAAAAGACAAACTCTTGACTCTTGAGATCTTGGTCGAGAAATCAGTTACAATTTCCAGTATCAACGTATGCATTTTGATAACGTCATGATTATTTCATATATATAACAACATAAGTTTAAATAAAATGTTAACTTTTCTTACTGAGAAAAAAGAGAATAAAAAAGGCAAGAATTTAGTTTTACGAAGGGAACACTTTATCTTTTTTGCATGCAAAAAAACATAAAAAAAAAGCAAATCTATGCGTTGGGATCCGTTCATACATATTGCTTTAACTGTTTAACATATTATCCCATTATTACAAAAAAAACAATAATGCACACATTATGTACAAGATAGACCACAGCAATCATTAACCACTCCAAAGAGAATGAAAATGAGCAAATATATGGAGTTTTAACATGAGAATGATGTTGGCACAGCCAAGATTCAAGTAGTTGGTTGGTGTGTGTGTCTCATTAAAACTGATAGGTCCCGTGTTCAAAACCCAATAATCCCGTTATAATGTCTATCACATTGGAGTGCAGTGGTAAACACTTTCCCCGTGACCTTAAAAGTCAATGGTTCAAGTTTATGTGGGGACATCAGGGTTGGATTTGTTTAATATTGTAGTTAAATTAAAAAAAAAAATTAAGTAACAGCAGATCATCAATTTCGACAGAAACTACCAAGAAAGATTTCATGGTGTGTGATCCCTTGAAAAACAGGAAGAAACGAGAGATGCAGCAGTAGAATGAGCTCCGATAGACAACAGAACGAAAATTGCAGTAGAGTAGTGATAGAAAGAACGTATATATATTGAGGTCTTCTGTTAGACGGTCTAAATAATTTAGATGGATCAAGTCATCCTATTTATTTGACCCAACCTTGCTAAATCCATCTAAATCATTTAGACGGCCTAACACAAGTTTTCGCCTTACGTATTTTGGTTAGAAACCGGAATTTTGTGATAGTTTAGATGACTTCTGTAGTTCTGGTGATTGAAGAAGAGCTATTGTTTCCTTCCACTCCCTTTCTTGGATGGCTGTGCATCCATTTGCTCTTTTCCACCAACTTCAGATATATCCGCTGCATATGAACAATCAGCTTTGATTAGTACGGCAAGCACAAAAATTTGTTGATAAAAAAGAAAACAAAGAAATGACCTAATGGTGTTGATTAAAAGAGGAAAAATACCAAATACTGATGAGGGAAGAAGCTTTGAATACATCTCAACACTAGTCTAAAATCAAGATCCGAGGAAAAGATTGTATATCGATGCATGTTATCTTTTCTTATTGGTAGATCTTCTATCGACTGGTAACTGTATAAGCAAAACAAAGATCAATGCAACGGAAAATTGTACTACAATGTTAATCAAATCATGCATGCTACTTATATATTTGCAGAAGAGCTACTTAAATTCCTCCTGCACTACGATCTATATCATATTACTAGAAAACTCATCTCAAGTTCCCACTTCCTTCTTCCTCCAACAATTTTCGTACTTGCGACATAAGAAAAAATAATTCAAGAGGCAGAAAAGTGCTAAGGTTTTGAGAATTTTAGTGTGAATATTACCTTCGGGTCCATTAGCCATCAGAGTGAAGAATATGTTATTGAGCTTCTCCATCTTTTTAGCATCTTGCGCTTGGTCTGTTTTAAATTTGATACACTGATAAGAAATGGAACAGTCATCGTTCAGTTGGAATATCGATATAGTCCACATATCATGCACAACAATAAGGTTTAGTTTTTGACAGAGAAGATGAAATGGCTGCCACTGATCAACTGTTGAAATTCAACTACCATTTGGGATGACTTATTATTCAGGAATATGAATTAGCATCCACTTTACTAGCCCATTTGGATACCTCATGCTATAATGGTACTCACAGAAGACGTGGTTTATGATGGCACGAGGTGTCCAAATGGGCCATGGAAAAGCACTCGACGTAGGACGAAAAGGAACGAAATAAAGAAAAAATTCGCAACCTCACCATCCACCAGCTTATACAACAAACCATAATTTTCCTTCTTCCTACTCAAATATTGACCGTAAAGCACACATTCGATATTAGCTGAATGAAGAAGCCAATTGTAGATGCACCACAAAAACCATTACATGACACACACTTGAAACAGAGCAGGCACCAAACACACAACATGTATGTACCTTTGTATAACATACATCTAATTATTTTATCATTACTAATGAATGACCTTGAATTCAGAAACAAAATGTGTTCGTAGATTTTGGAAATAAACGACCAAGAAAAAGCTTCTAATAAAAAATTATGCTTGTTAAAGTTGGATTGGTGAGTATAGCAGGTGACAAAATGAAACTTAGTTGCAGAGAAGTGGCTGAACTCGGTATAAAAAGTGGCAAATGAAATTGATATATACAAAATTATTGGTTTGCAAAGATGAATCTCTTTCCATCAATTATGGATATAAACGAGAGACAAACTGATTAAAAGGGATGCATCGAGCCTCTAAGACCATCTCCAACCCATTACTCCAAACTCAAACTCAAAATGGAGTAAATGTTAAATCGAACAGTAATTCATCTCCAATCCATTACTCAACTCAAACCCAAAAGCATATTCCCTGCATATTTCTCTTTCTTTTCTCACTATTTTACAAATGAAGTGATGAGCAGTAGAAACGCAAATTGTTTTTGCAGTTGGGTTGGAGCGCGTTGACGGCAAATCTGCCTGATTTGACACTGGGTTGGAGTCTTGGAGATGCCCTAATATGGAAACAAATTGCTAGCCATAAACCTAATTTCGACTAAAAGAAGCTCTCATTTGTGCAATCAAACTCGTAACTTAAAACATTTACAGGAATTAAGTGGAGCTAACAACAAAATGAATCCCCAATTTCAGCATAAATTCATCAGAAAACGAACGAACAAACAAACAAGCAAGCACAGTGGTGAATCAGCCTGCAACAACAACAATATGAGCAGGCCAAAACAAATTTAAAAAAACATACCACATGGAATGTGGATTGTACCTCCTTATCATCAGTGACTTTCAAAACCAACTTGCCATCGCAATTCCTGTATTTCATCACATAACGAGTCTGCCATGCCCGATTAAGAAAAAACACCAATTAAAATCTTCCAATTTTGCACCACCAAATTACAACAAAAAGAAAAAAGTGGAGGAAATTACAGTGTGGGGGCTTGAGCGGAATAATTGAAGCGATCTATCAAGGAAATCGTCCCATGAGACGATGTACACCATTCTTGTAAATGAAGCAAACAGCTGCGCAATATTTTTGCATTGCTGCAGACTGTAGTCTGTGTATATAGTGGAACAACCCAAATCGAGGTTGGTTGACTTTTGTTTTTGTCAAAGGGTACTTTCGTCTATCCGTCTAACGAATTTTGCTCCGTTATACAAAATTCTCCTATACAGAAAATGGGTTTACATCGACGATTTTTTATGGAGCAAATTAACATATTTTTAATTAATTTGTTTAAATAAAAAATTTGATTTTAGAAAATGGAGCTATCCAAAATCGTAACACAGTATATAACACCATAATGTAATTAGGAATCTGGACCCAAAATAATCAGGGCGTTTATTTGGATCTTGTACTTCTCAGTATTTAAAATGATATTTTTAACCGTCAATAATAATTACAAAAATGTCAACTTTTTCTTCCAATTCTTTGAAATAATTATGAAAAATAGCACCTTTCTTGTTGTCTTTGATTTGCTCATAGTATATATATGTACATTCAAATAGTAGACTTATCCGTGTAGTTCGAGAATAAAAATGTTTCAAATTCAATGAAACTGTTTTAAC
>AYJT01096089.1:0-16123 GCA_001278415.1 Ocimum tenuiflorum | reverse complement strand
AGATAGGGCGAATGGAACCGACAGGATCCCAACTCCTAAAAACAATGAATTATTGTGTTATACTAAATCGAAAAGAAGACGATGGCATTGATAATGATGATGAGAAAGTATATTATATATATAATATACCTGAGAGGGAGTTGAGTCCATTGAAAGTTGTCTTGAAAAATGAGGCTGTTCCCGTGGAAATGGGGTGGATTCCTTCTGGTTGTTTCAGTTCTGAAGATTCGTTTTTGGTGGTGTAGTAATCTGCCAAGAAAGGAATGTCTAGAGAAACATCGTTCGATTGTTGGGGCTGCATTGTTGTGTGAAATTTTGGTGTTTGAAGATGGATGATGGTGGCTCCATTTTATAGGCGTTATTTTACAGTTGCGGAGTGAGGAGTGAAGCACGTTTTTTGATGACGTGGATGTCATTTCCCACGTTTTTATTTTGTAATAGAATTATTGCATCTACATACGTTTAAAGTTTTGGCACTTCTTCCTCATGGGGAAATACATGAAAATCATGAGAGTAATTAACTGAAATCAAACTCGGTGTCTCTAATTCAAGTATTTGTTTAAATTTCGTACGTGTTTTTCTTCATTTAAACGCGTTTAATACCTTGGTTATCGAACATAGAGAAAATTAAACAAAATATCACTAGAAAATGTGGAATGGAAACAGTGAACGTAAAACTTGATCGATTGTTGTTGTTATTACGTGTAGACCCTCAAATTTACAATTGATGGATTGAAATTCAAATAAATAAATAAATAAACGAAACAAAAGACAAAGAAAGCAACTCATTGGTCCCAAAGGACCTTTAGGCAATTGAACAGATTCCGATGAAGCTTAAATCAAAATACAATATAACGAGAAGTGCTGGAAACAACAACAACCTAAAAAAAATAAAAAAATAATAATAAGCAGTTGAAGAAACCTTGGTCAATTATATCAGTGAAAATGTTAATTCAAGACCGGAAGAGTCTTCATATGTATTTAAAGTTCTTAATGATTGGACCCTTCCCGAGAGCATAGGTTACAATTTATTAGTTTGAGAGACTCTCTTTTGTTCAAAAATGTTTATTAAAGTATAATATGTTATGATTAACTTAATTTTCATAATAAAATTAAAAAAAACTTTATTTTCATAATAATTAATATTGGATTTAGAATTAATTTGATAATGAAGTAGAGAAGGTAACAAAAATTAAGTGGAAGTAGAGGATTTCATATCCCATGATAATCCTCTTCTTAATGCTACCACTTTTCTTGCTTGCATTACGCAACTTCAAACCTTGGGACTTATAACTTTATCTCAAAGGTCTTCTGTTAGACCAACTGTATAATATAATTGGGTTTAAACAACTACTTCCCATTATTCAAATTCAAATAAGTAGGATTGGGTCAAAAGAATAATTTGATTTGTCTAAATTATTTAGACAGTTTAATATAAATTTTTGTCTATAATTATTTGGCGGGGATTTTGCTTTTTGCTTCTATTTACCCAAAATTTAGGGCACCATTAATAATTAGTTGAGCTAATTCGAAAAAGAGATCCTACAATTATGTAAGTTAAACATCGTCCCAATATATTTGACAAATAATATGGTCCAGAATGAATAGGCAAAACTTATTGGTGGGTGCATAAATACTAAGAAATTATACAATTGAATTATTAGCTCAATGGAGTTTACATGAAAATCAAAATCTATTTGACCAGTCCATGCTATTTCCTGTTTGAACGTTATGAATTACCACTAGTTTTTTTTTTTAAATACAATTTGGCCATGCATTTGCGTTCAATATACTAACTTTAATTCCTGAAAAATTGCATTTCGAAAATAAAATATTTGGAGAAAAGAGTGAACAGAAAACTTGATCCCGTGTATTAACATTTGAATGGTAGCTTTCAACCTAGCCCCATATATAATAGCGGATTTATATTATGGTCCATACTGAATGGACAAGACTGTTGGATGGGTGCAAAAAGTTTGTTCCAGTTGTGTATGTATACTAACTTTTAGCTTAGTACATCTTACATATTACAAAAAAAAAAACCAAAAAATACGGAGAGATTTTTAAACAATCATGTAATTCTCATAATATTTTGGAAAATAAAATTAGTATATGAAAGGTAGAAATCGTAATCTACTATTAGTATCGAAACTTATGATTTTAATCAATTTTAAATTATTAGTTGTATTTAATGAAAATGTTAAAGATTATTAGTAGAAGAACAATATAATTTGATGTATTTTGGACTCACTCATTTATTTATTATTAATTCAAGAAACAATTAGTTTTTGGTACATCTATTTGATTATTTTGAAAAGTGGGAGATGGTTTAACATGTAGCATAAGAAATCCATATATACAGGAAAGGATAAAATTCATAATTTTTTTTCTTCGGCTTGACGCTAAAGAAGAAGAAGAATATAAAGCGAAGATATGGAAAGAAGAAATGTGTATTTCTTAGAAGGAAGACAAACTAGGGCTCACTGCGAATAAAAAAGAATTAAAAGGATAATTGATTTTTCACGATTTTCAGATAGAACATTTAGTCTTTGCGATCATTATGTCGTTTGCCAACACACACAAGTAATCTCGATCCCACGAGATTCGAACTTTAAGTCCACCCTTGAAAATTTGTCAACTTGTCTAGACACAAGTGACAAATTATCTGATGTCAGAGGTGATAAATTGTATCTGATAAATAAGTTTGATCTAAAAATGCATAGATGATAAATTATACCAGATAAATATATTTCAATCTAATATATATATGGAAAATTAAGATATCTCAATTTGACTCAGTTAACTGATTAGCAATGTAAAAAATCGAAAAAACAATCTCTTTTTCTTTTCAGTCAATCACAATGCGTTTGTTTCAACACATGTTAAAGGCATATTAAGTAGGAAATGTTAGAACGAAAGTAGGTCACATCCTACATATGACTGGTCCTGATCGATATTGACTGCATGGATCAAGACATCTTAAATGCACATTTATTTAATGCCTATTCTAACGATTAATAATGTTACTTTATTCTCTACCACCTCGGAGTACAGTGGTATGCACATTTTCAATGATCTTAAAAGGTCAAGGGTTTGAATTTATGTGGGGACGTCAGGGCGTGATTTGTTTAATATCATAATTAAGTTCAGAAATATATTTATTTTCCATCAATATTAAAATTAGTATAACTATACTATTGATTATTACGCAGCTATAAATCAACTTGTGTGATAAACAAATTTCGAATATGATCGATACAATAATTAGACGGAAGCGCAGACATGCATGCATGCTTAGTACGTGGACAGCCAACAATTATTATTCCTTTTCATTTTTTTTTTTTACATGGGACAGCCAGTAATTATTGGATAATAATCATGCGCCCGTTTTAAACCAAATTTATAGAAGACATAAAATAATTTTGTGACAGTACAAGCATAGTCCGCCATGGACGGACCCATGTATTAATATTGGGGTGCCTCAGCCGCCTTAAACAGAAAATTTGTATTTTTTTTTATAGTAGTGTTATCGAATTTTTATATGTTATCATTTTTATTCTTTTTAGAATCAAAGAAAATGAAAAAGATAGTGCGAGTTAATGGTAAATATCAAAGAAGAAAAAGAAAAAAAAAATTGTAAATAGAAACCATTGACATTTATACAGAGTATGAGGAAAAGGAACAAATGAATGGAATAAGGATGGTGCCATTGGATTCATATCTCATAAAACGCCCAGTTCCAACAAAAAAATTTTGAATCCGTCCTTGTAGTCTACCCATATATACAAGGCTCAAAATAATTACTTTTTCAATAATTTTATATTCTAATTAATAGTAAAATCTTTGGCTAACTTTGTTGTTGGTTATAAGAAAATAAAGAATTCAAGTACATACAATTTTTGAAAATAATTTATTTTTTAGAAAATGATAAATATTTAAGTATAGATAAATATAAATTTAAAAAACTCACGTGGATTTAACTAAAACTTGTAAGTCCCAAAATACTTGATAATGAAGTTCGGAATTTGATACTAAACAAGTCTTGGATATGGTTATATTGCAACCTTCCAAATTACTCGCCACGAGTGGCGTACAAAATAAAAATAATAATAATAAAAAGCAGACACGTTTATTTTGTTTTAGTCCCACGAAATAAGTTTTGATTTATGTATTGATTTAATGTGGATCAACCTCTTCAAAATAGTACGTAGCAAAATATGCAATGATCAATAAGACCGCCGCAATTCAACTCCATGTGAAAATTCGCTTCTTATTTGAGATTTTTGTGGCAAGTCGTCGAATGAAATTTGGTTTTTCAAACAAACATATATTTTGTTTTTATTATTACCAAACAACCTAGTGAATTGATCCCATTGACAACTATATTAGTATTCTCTTAAAAAATTAATATTATAATCTAGTTTTGGTATTCAGTCTTATATTTTGTAATGGGTAATTAATACACTAGATATTATATCATTCATGAGGTGGAAATATGTTCAAATATTATTGGAGAGGAATAAATGTATTTTAATTATTTAACATGATAAATGCATTAAGATTGTGGCGTGTTTCATAATTTGTTATATGGAAAGAGCAATTATTTCGAAAAGTCTACACTACCATAATAAAAAAGAATGATAAGTTTAGTGACACGACCCCAAAAATCGATTGAATAGGATGATATGGTCAATAATTTTTATGCAAAATAAATCTTTGTCAGAGTGGAAGCAAACCGAATAGCTATGTGGCCGACTTGAAACCTAGCAAGTATCCTTGATTAACATCTTTTTTACATGCTTTAAATACTGTTTCAAATAATAATAATAATAATAATTTTTGGTAGACACTTGTATGTAAAGATTTTTTGAATGAAAAAGGTCTAGCATTCGCTCCCACTCTCCCCACATCTTAAAAAGAAAATAAAACAATGCAACTAAAAAAATATAACACATAAAATTCTTGAATTTGGCTGTCTTTGGATTATATTTGACCTTTTTATTTTTGAAAGAGCCTCTTAAAGCTATTTTCCTTTGAATTTCATAAACTATATAACTCTTAGTTCAAAATCATGACTAAAATTAAGTTCTCATTGTTACACACATGTATTATGTGTCTGAATCTTTCTGACAAAGCTGGCAAAATGGACGGAATCCATCAGGCCTAACGTGTAGAGGCGGGCTGGGCCGAGCTATCTGACTAAATTGACCCAAACTTTGATATTTCTTTATCTGCCAAATTTCTAAATGAACACCGTCATTATTCAATTATGTAATGATATTAATTAACATTTTTTTTCAAAAAATGAGATAAATTACTAAAAATACATAAAAGGAGCGGTTCATGTGCTAAAACTTTTGCGTTTAAAAATATGAAATATGTGTGCAGTATTTCCATGCTAGTTATATAAACATTATGCATAAAAATCATTATGACCTTTAAATATGAGGGTTAATTGCAGGAATTAACACAATTTTTACCCCATTTTTTGTAATTTTTACATAAACATTGCATATTTTAACATAACATATTTATTTTTTGCAATTTTTACGTAAACTTTAAAAAATTACAAGTTTTAACATAACAAATATTTACTTTTGCAATTTTCACGTAAATTTTCAAATATTGCAAATTTTATTATATTCTTTTGAAATTTTATAATTTAACATACAACTTTTTATTGCAATATAATGAAACATATTTAGCTGATTAATTATGTGTACATAGTGAATTTTATTGAGCGTGATGTTTCTTTTTATTATATTTAATGAGCATGTTATCTTCCATTATCTAGTGAAATTGATTAAAAACATATTTATGACAAGTTTTAGGGATATACACCTAATTTGAAGGTACTAATATTTGATTTTGAACATCAATATAGTTTATAATATTATAATTGATGCACAATCACTTAAAATAAACGGATTTTACTGAATTCTTTGTTGATATTAAAAATTGCACATTTCAAAATGTTACATGAAATTCCCAGAAATATTAAAATATTATGTTAAAATTTGCAACATTTAAAAGTTTGTTTGTGTGAAAATTGCAAATAAGTAATTGTTGTGTGAAATTGCAAAATATGAAAAGGTTATGTTAAAATATGCAATGTTTGAAAGTTTGTGTAAAAATTACAAAAGTGGGTAAATGTTGTGTTAATTCCTGCAATTAACCCTAAATATAACTTAAACAAGGATAAACTTGGATATATTCATATGACATATATTCCCTATAAAATTTAGATTTATCGATTTAAGACTCAGATTTTACTAGTGTTGTTCTATGATATTTGAGAATTGGAGCGCTTATTATTGGGGTGAGCTACCTGGGTTTGTGGTTGGATTTTTTTATTCTAAGAGTGTTCGTTCTTAATCTGTAATTTGAACCCAATAATAATTAAAAAAAAAAGAAAAAAAGAAAAACCTAACCTTGTAACATATATTGCTAGTGACTCGTGGAACGTGATGAAGTCAATACAATTTATATTTAAATTTCAATTATTTGTCACTCATTATTCAATATGCAATGGAGATAGCTGATGTGTGTAGCCATCCTCGTAACAAACAAAATAAAAGACAAGCCATTGACTGAAATCGTGCATTATAAAATTGGTCACGACACCTCGTATCAGAACAAGAAGAAACAAAATATAAAATTGTATATTTTCTTTAAATCATTAAGTGGGACAAAACTGAGTGCATGATGTCGATTGAAGCATTTCTCTGATATGATCAGTGGTTTTAATTCTCTAGGATTCTCCAATGTGTTACGTACACGATGAAGGCATTCTTGAGAGCTTTCAGGCAATTTCACGATGAATCGAAAGTTTTTTTTTATGTATTATGATTAAAAGTTTAATGTGAAAGTTGCAGTAATATTCCTATTACTCGAGATTTCACCGGTCACAACAGACCAAAAAATTATGTAATGGAATATTCAATTGGGAGTTCTCACGATCCTCAATTTCTGCCTTTCACCACCTCCCTCAATTTATTTATTTTGTCCCGTGTCCATGATGCAATAAGTTAAGTCCCACACCAAAATAATAATGGTATTATTTTCTTTTAGTGTTATTTTGTTTTTATTTAGGATTAGGTTTTGTCGTGGAAGCGAAAATTAGTGACAAGAGAAATTCTATTCCAGACGAGTGGGTAGTGCCCACCCCATGTGAGAGGATGGACACTACCCACGCATCCAGAATTTTCCTATTGACATAATAAAAGCCATAAATATTTTGACATGCTGTTTTGTCTTTAGCAATCATTTGGATTATTTGGTACATAAAGTAATTTGGAGGGAAAATAGTTGATAGTGTCTATTTTTTTTTAAATAAAAAACGCTCTGCTATTATTTAATTTAAAGATATTAATGTCTTAATATATCTTTATTTTAATATGGTTTTATTAAAAATATTCATGTACAAAAGTATCATTATTATGTATATATCATATCATATGAAAATACGTAAAATCACTTTATATGTGTCAACACACGTAGCACTAAGTAATTACTATAGAAAAATAAAGCCATATTTAAAATATAATCTCAAAGTCATATCATCTTGGGACATGAATTCATAAAATCACATGAATTCATAAAATCAAACTTGTACATAGTTGGCATATTAATTTCAATCTAAGTATGGGTACTATTTAAACAAATCTCCCATGAAACATTCCTGCCCAAAACACTTAAGATGAAATCAAATGATTCAAAATTTTCGAGATAGCTGTGTAAGTACCAACTACAAAAACAACACCACCTATAAAAATAATCCCACACAAAACCACCGACTCCACCCCACATCTCCCACGAATCTCAGAGATCTTCATATAACACAAGCACGGCAAGATAACGGACGCCATCACGCTCAAAAATGCACCGACAAGCGACATCAGATCGGCGAAGAAGGGCACAGTCAATGCCACAACAATTGTGCTCACTACCAAACATGTCCTAATCAACATGGGGTGCAACATCAAGAAACGCCTCTCTAGAGCATTCACAATTGGAGTCACCATCAAAGCATATTTAGCCAATGGGTTCACCAGTGTGGTGTAGATAGCAACTTTCGAGCTAACTCTATTCGTCGGAAGATTCAATGTTACCTGAGACTCAACAGCAACTCCGAACATCAAGTAACCCACCACGGCCATTGATGCATAGCTCATTGTCCCTACCAAAAAGCATATGAACATAACCTGCAACCGTTATCAGATAGGTTATTCAAACGAGTGAATTGTATTTTAAGTCCCATGGTCACGAACCCACTTAATTTTAGTTCAAATATATTTATTTTTACTCTCATATTTGCAAATTGGTCCCAAAAAACTTTGTAGGAGACTAGAAATAAATTAACGGGACTAATATGGAATGAAACTGTATTCTAAGAGACCAAAATATGTAATTTACTCATTCAAACTAACAAAACTAGACCAACTTGTGATCACACATTACCTTAGAGAACTTCTTTTGGTCTCTCATGGAGGTGTACAAAGTAGGGAAAACTGGATGAGCACAATAACAGAATGCATAAAGACTAATAGCAGTAGGAATCCCTTTACAGTTAAACAAGGTCCCCTGCTCGCCAAATCCGATCCCATCGAACACGGCGGCCCACAAAATGGAAGCTATTAGTATGAAAGAAGACACAACGCCAGTTGCAGAAATGTAAGAGAGAATGCTCATGTCTAGCCAGACACTGGGCAAGACAAGGAGGCCAATGATCAGGATGAAGCCTCCTCGTCCGCTTATAACAACGCCACAGATTTCATATTCGAAATCTGGGAACAGACTGTGGAGATTGTCACCTTCAAGAATCAAGAAACCCGTTGTTACTAGATATAGCTCCACATTCATTGCCACGGCTACGAGTGCCCTCCCTTTGGCCCCGAAGGCTCGTTCGCCTATATCGGGATACGTGCTCATATTCGAATCCAAATCCATACATCTTTGTATAAGCAATGAGGTGTAGAATGTGCAACCAGCAATGAGGAATAGGAACATCAAGCTTAACCATCCACCAGATGACAGTGCATAAGGTACTGATAAAATTCCTACTCCTGAAAAAATATTAATTAATTTCGATAATTCAACCAGCAATGAGGAATAAGAACATCAAGCTTAACCATCCACCATATGACAGTGCATAAGGTACTGATAAAATTTCTACTCCTAAAAAAATATTAATTAATTTCGATAGTTGGATATGTAATATTATATAACATGTGACGTGTATCTTTATGCACTAGACTGAAGACCGTAGATAATAATAATTGTGCTTGGATTAGTAACTATGTAATAATGATACAAAAAAGAATACAATTTGGAATTGGATAGTTTTGTGATTTATAGTAGAACAAAAGGAATTTTAACCATGTTGAGGGCTGGAGAAAAGGACAAAAATTAGCTAGATATGCTTTTCACAGTTATGATTCGTATGTTTTCCGGTTGGAGGCAAAAAAAAGTTACCAAAAACTCGGTTTGGATCCTCTATTACACAATAGTATTGTAAATTGTATTACATTACTTGTATTATTGACATGTGTACAAATCAATGAGATAAATCACATCTCTAATAAAGAAAGATTTTGTCATAATTAATCTCCCTTAATTGATACATTTATCAATAATCCAAGCAATGTAACACAATATGTGTTCCATTGTGTAATAAGGGATCCGAAGTGCGAAAACTGAGTCTTCGCTTTGTCACTAAATTAATATTCGAGAAGGAAATATAATATATAATAGATCACTGATATTCAGCAAAAATATCATATAAATTATCTTTAAATTGTTCAAATTGTAAATGCCGCTGACATAAAAGAAAAATTAAATATACACGCTATCTACAAGGACAGATCCATCGTGCTCAAGTTGATATATAGAATGATAGGGATAAGAACGTAATAATTCAAACCTGCAAATATTTTTTTTTTATTTTTAGATTTTGGGATAATATTTACAGAATAACGAGAAAAATGGTTAGGAATGCATTATACCATCCATTTGTCCATATGCACGTGCATACAACAGATAGATGGAACATTGTAGATAAGAGATTATTTGTTTGGTGTTAATTTGTTTATAACAAATAAATTATCAAGATTTTTTCGTTTTGAAAAAATATTTTCAAATTTTGGTCCTAAAATACATAAATTTTATATATATTTGATTTTTAGCTAGTCAATTTGGTCTTACTAAACAGGTGTCACAACAAGTGACTCGCTTTGATCCCCTCACTTTCATCTCCAAAATTTCTTTTGGAATTGTCAATTTGCAGATGATCAATGTTGATAAAAATTAACTGAAATTCAACTCATGTTAAATATTAAAATACATATCAAGTTGATGTGTCTGAATTAATAAAAAAAATTAAGTAAATTTGTATACTCTAAAATTTAAACAAATTAATCTTTCATTCGTTCGATCATCTACAAACTCGAAATAACTCAACAACTACCTCTCCTTATCCAATATTCTAGATGGATATCTCATCACCATATTTGAATAAACGAGAAAATAAAAAAAATTAACGAGAACGTAACAAAAAAAAATAACCTGATAGAGCATTGAGGCCGTTGAAGCATGTTTTAAAGAACGACGTGGAGCCCGAAATAGAGTGGTGGTGGCCGCCGCCGCCGCCATGACGAGCTGATTCCTCCGCTCTGTGACCGCCATTGCCGGCCAAAAGTGGTATTCCGATGGACCCTTCGCCGTCTTCAGCCTTCATTGGAAAATAAAAAATTGAAGGATTTTCTAAACGTGTGTGTGTATTTGTCTTTGGCGTGGGGCTATGTCACTAATGTCAGTGTAAATTTTGCACATGTGTTTGTGGGATAAAAAGAGCTGCTGACACACATGGCGCCGAACTATTTTGTTTGTTCCTTTTTTTAGATAACCTTGTTTCTTATATAGAATTGATTAATTCGTGTGAGAAAATTATAGGCTATTTTTATTGTTCTTTTAATGATTTCGAATGCTTTTGGACTGTATCTTTTACATGGAAAGTAATATATTTGGTTACGTGAACCCTAGTTTCATAGTGTTCTTTTATTTTGCATTTAGATATTGGCTGATGTTTGTGAATTACAACTAGGACACGAAAACTAATATCTATGAATTTATATGACAAATGAAAATGCATGTGAATTATAAAGCATTGCATTATTATAAAGAGATTTCACTCACATTAGTGATTTGAATATCATTATGATCCTATTTAAAAAAATCTTTACACTTTGGGTTAAAAAAATCATTTCTTAAAATTCTATGGTCTTCAAATTTTTCCCGAAAATGAGGGCCACGAATAAACTCTAATTAATAAATGCAAAGCAAAACTATAATATAAGATATCTATAGTTCCAACATTTTTAGGGTCTGATTTTATCCAATTAGAGTTTATTACTTTTTAATATTGAATTTGTATTTAGATATCAACTGGTTATTATAGACAAACATTCAAAATTATTATTGACAAATCTTTTATTTTAATAATTTTGTTACAAAAATGGGGAGACAGAAATGAATCATCTTTTTATCTTTTCAGGAGCTGGATCCAACAACACCCACGTGTCCAACATCAGTCTTATTGCTGCATTAGAGACCATATCAACTAGTAATAATGCACGACTAATATAAGTGTACCATATTTGTGTAAATTGTAAGGCTGGCACATTTCTGTCCAGGTAAATGTCATATTGATTATATATCATTTCATGTTACACGCAGCTTCAAATCTGACAAATTAAAAAACAAAAATGGTTAAGTTGTACATATTTGCACGGCCTACGAGACATAACTGAACCCACATTATTTATCTCTCACTCGTACATTAAATAAATCCCACCCACGTGACGTATATCTTAATATGTGAGAGAGGTGAATAATGTTCGATTAATATATTATTGTCCTATTTGAACCTGTGGCCATGGGACCTCCCACAATAATATAATTTTAGGAATAGTTGATGGTGTGGTGGGCATACCGATAAAAGTACGAATTATCTTTGTGTGTACGAGTATAAAATTTTCCTAAATTGTATGACTCGTTCTGGCTACCAAATTTTCCAAACACAAATGACTAATACTCTAATGGGGTAGACTACAATCATCTAATATTTCAAAATGATTTGAAATGAGGTTATCATATCATCCTAATGAGACGTTATTGAATTGTGTTATGTTGCCTAACCTATCTCTTCTATTGAACCAATTTTCCAAACTGTAATCATTTACACAATTGGATAATAATTAAAGATTATGGCATTGTCATTATACTATCTTGCAATATATAGAGAAAGACGTAGTTCTGGTAAAAAAGTTCTCTAGTATTAACTGTTAAAATATATTTTTTTATTTGATATTATATACTTCTTCGTTTTATATGATATGCTAATAAAACATTATATATGTTGTTGTCATGTTTGTTTATTTCATATATTTTATGTATGTATAGTGAGAGTGATTCACCAACAAAAAAAGATATTGATGAGGATATTTTTTACGATTCAGCATATATATTTTCCTGGTTACATGTTTGCAAAACTCGAACGGTACATATGTAAAACTGAAATTACTTTTTTCGTGCATTGCCTGCGATCAATCAACTATACACAAAATCAATCAATACTTATAATTTATTTGTGATTAAAGTTAGGGTAAATAATTATTTTATAAATTTATAATTGATTGTTGCATTGGGTATTCATTTTCACTAGTTCCAATTTCCCGTTAGCAAATCAAAGAAAATACTGGACCGTGACCGAATTGTTGGCGTCTCAAATTGTAAGTTCAACTCCACTCCAAAAAAAAGAAAGGGAAAAAAAAAGGAAGTTCAACTGAAAATGTTGGGCCATAATCTAAATTAAACAAATTATTAAACTAGAAAACCAGATTTTATTTGGATCGAAGGCCCAAATTGACAGGAATGGATCCACCAACTTTAAATACTTTTCTCGGAGAAGGAATGCAATCATTGTTCAAATTTTGGCTATTTATTTTGAAGCTGATTTCAAACTTTATTAATCGAAGCACATGAGCCCAATCAAGTTTAATTGATCTAACCAAATTATATGAGTAATATATTTATTACTGATCAAAATATAAAAATGTAAGTTTTACAATGATAATAATTTCATATGTTTACTAAGAATAAGTTTTCATTTACTAACTTGAAATTCGAGTCACCTACGATTTGTCAGCTCTGCAATTATTAAAAACAAGAAAGAGTCGAATTATATTATTTATTAGAATGATTGGTGTCTAAATAGAATGAAGCTAAAAAATATCTTCAAAATTACAAAAAAAGAAAGTCCCAATATAAATTAATATTGCAACCATTCAAAGTCTAAAAATGATCGAAGCTGTGAGGTTCTTTCCTCAAAATAAAAACCTTAATTCAGATAAAAAGTTTCCACGCTAGTGTGTGTATTAAAAAATTTGCTAGTGGAAGTTATAACCGTTTCACATTTTGTCCTAACTTTATTGGATAAATATCTTGGAAGATTCACTCACAAAAAGAGATACATGTAATTGTTTTTTCTAAAGGAAAAATTGTGCATATTTTATTTGGGAAACACTAATTTGAAAACTCAAGCCCATGTAAGGCAATAGTATTTATTTGGAGGTGTATATCCAGAAATAAGATAGATTTTTCTTTTTGGCGGAAAAAATGAGTTAGAAGATGGCTAGGAGAATATTTTCCCCATTTTCATTTTTTTAAAAAACTATTCATCTTCCTTATTTTTACACAATTTAGCTCAGTTAGAAACTTAAATGGGTTGTATGTTCTAACACATAAACTTTCGGCATTTTTAGATTTTAACACACCAATTTATTTTTTATTTAATTTTTGGTCAATTTAATCTCGAGTTGATATTTTCTGAACCTCTATGTTGCTGTGGAAGATATTTTTCCGTGCAATCCAACTAATAAGCATGTCAGCGTTTTAGTGGATAAGTTACGAGGTGAGTAAATTACTTAAATATTAATCAGAGAATATATATTAATTAGAAATAAAAATATGATGACATTCCATTCTCTTTGGTGAAAAAACAAGTAGATTTGCAATTAATTTTGGATTCATCCACACAGTGGGCAATTAATAGAAGTAAGAAAAACGTAATTTTGGTGATGAGAGATTGTTACAACATAGTGGACGTTAATTTATATAAAAGGGGTGTACATTTTGGCCCATTCTACCAAAAGTTTTATTTATTTATTTATTTTCATTAATAGAGGCAAGTTTAGAAGGAGTCATTATACACCTCAATAAATCAACTTTTTCAAGCAAGTGGCATTTGAAAATTGCGCGTAAAATACAAGTTGTTCGTCCTTAAAATTTTATATTCATAGATTTAAGGGTGTAAATTCGTGCGAATCGAATTTTTATATTTTCAATCTATTAATCATCGAATTCAATGATATCAATTATGTATCAGATTTTGAAGAATTCAGCATACGAAAACATAAGTACCAATACAAGAAAATGATATGATTTTCCAGATTAACACGAAATGAGAATGATCTAAAAAGAATTCATTCTATACGATATATATGTTAATGCACGATATCATTATAACATGATACATGAAGGAAACAAAAAGAACGTTAATATTATATGTAATAAAGTCCAATCCTGGCACAGTTAAGGAATTATTCATATTTGTTATAAAATATGTGTCCTCGTTAGGTTGATATGATAAGGATTTGAATTCATAAACCTCAACACTAATATTAATATGTTATTGTGTTATGTCATAAGTATTGTTATGTGGAGTAACAGCCTTATAGAATTATTTGCATTAGAGTATTTAAAAACAAAGCTAATGGGACCAATTTCATAAAAGTTCGATCATTCTCGGTATTTATTTTTTCTTAGTACTAAACGAATAAAAAGTCTTCCTTGCAAATAATTTATATTTTTGTTGCATATATTATGCTTAAAAGTATTTCTTATCTTTTGTATTTTTAAACATAATATAAGAAATGCATAGACTATTGAAAAAATAATTTCAACCATAATTCCCTCCTATTTAACATTTAATGATTATTTTACAACTAATCCCTTCTCTTATAAAGAACTCTCATTCCTAACTTGCACTAAATGTACAAAAGAATTAAAAAAAAAATGAAATAGAACGCCTGTTTTGGATGTTCAACGCGACTTTGCTATCTTGCCTAAAAGAAGGGGAGTTAGGTTGCATTATCTCTTGATTATAATAATATTTTATCCGTACATTACGCGGATGAACACTTTATATTTTCTTATATGACGTCAAATATAAATAAAAACTTTTTATTCGGTTCAAGATATATTAAATTCTTTTTCACCAAGGCACCAATATTATGTACATACACATCCAACTACATGTATATAAATAATAAAAGAGGAAATGAAATATAACCAACACAAGGAAATATAATTCAGATTATAAATTTGGTTCAACTTAAATGATAGAATATAAGACTGTGTTGGTATTTTCAAAAGAAATTAGTAGATAAAATAAATTTTGGACAAAAATAAAGGTGTTGTGCATATCATGAACCAACGGTATTTAGAAAGTGCCACTATCATACAATTTGTTTATTGGAAATTAGTAGGAAATAAAGTGAGAAAAGAAAAGGAAAAGAAATTCTTGGGATGAAAGTCTTTCATAAATAATAATATAATAAATTGAATTATTTTGAAATTTAGTTTTTATATATAGATAACAATGTCAACAGTGTCTACTCACTAGTAATAGAACATTGATGGATTTATACAAAAATGATAATATCGTACAATTTGCTTATTGAAAATTAGTGGGGAAAAAAGTCAAAAAGAAAAAGAAATTTTGTGATGAAAATCTTTTATAAATAATATCATTATAAATTGAAATTGTTTTAAATGAATTTAGCTTTTATATATAGATTTAAGATGTCAATGGTGCCTAGTGGCGGAACTAGAAATAATGTTTAGGGGGAGCTTCACTATATTTCACATAGAAAACTTTCACGCATTAAAAAATCATATTACCAATAAATTTTTTTTAATATATTAATATTAATTTAAATAAAATAAAATATAGCAATAAAAAATCATTCAAAAAATAAAAGTCATCCAATCGATCTCTACAAGG
>AYJT01096078.1:0-11060 GCA_001278415.1 Ocimum tenuiflorum | reverse complement strand
TATATATATACACACATTATAAGATGAACGTACTAGAACGATTTAGATAGAGACGATACTGCGTGATCAAAGATCTACGAGCACAAAACTGCACTCCCACATATTGGGGTTGATGTTAGAAATATGAAGTTAAAAACAAGCAAAAGATCAACTGACGTCCTCGAATAAAAGGAAAGAAATGATATGCCAAGGCATAAACATGGTGTAAGGCGATGAAGACTAGTGACTTACCTCACCCCAATGCCTGACGCTCAGTGATGATTCCAAACCGCCAAAGTAGTGTATATATTTCAAATTAATTCTTGTTGTGATGATCCACGTGGATTGGTTTATTGGGTAGCTTAGGTGTTAAGTCTATCATCGTTGACCTAGAGTAGAGCCGAACCTAACCTAGAGAGCCACTACTACTTCACTGCTCATTATTGCTTGACAAAGGTCGCGGGTGCATAGGTAAATCTTGCAGGATAGCAAAGAATGCCCTAAGCTATGAGATGAAGGTTGATGATTCGAGCGACACCTAAGTAATGGATGTAAAACTATCGTACTTATTAGTAGTATCATGATCAAGATTTTCTTTTAAATTATTGAGACAATATTTCTTGAATAGGGAATAGACCTGTGCTTTTTTGATGTTACCACAATAGAGAGTGTCGTGAGGCTATTGACGTTGAAATCACTCCTTGGAAAAGAGTGGGCAGAGGAGATCGAGACCAATTTGCTAGGATAGCGACCGAGAGCCCTTAGATAGTGGAGAATCTATTTAGATTGAAAATGTTGTTTAAAAGGAGATGCATCGTACAGAGGAGATCACCCTAGAACTATCACCCATCTATTGTATCCACCAATCTAGAGGAGTCGAGCAAGAGACCGAGACTAGTGTGGCATTGGAAGCAATACTAGAGCTGAGCCAAAGCTAGAAGTAGACGAAGACCCAACATCAGAGCCGAGTTAGAAGGAGAGCCAGTCCCAGAGCCAAGATTTGAGCACTTTGTGGAAGAAGATGATGATAGTGTGCTAGAGCTAGTAGCTAAACCATCCCAAGGGACAGCCCAGATGTAGAATCAACTCGTCAGAGGAGTTGGACCTCATACCTTAGAATAGAATCTAGCACTATACCTTATACTTTAAGATATGATCAAATATTAGCATGAATAGTAGTAGTATTAGTATCATGGATAAGTTTTAAGAAGAGAAAGGAATTTAATATATTTTTCATATGCATTGAATTGTATGTGGATACTTTGATTATATTATGCACGAATTCCTTAAGTCTGAGTTCTTGGTACCGTAGCTCGGTATGAAGCAAATGTCACTTATGGGATACTAACATCACCGTTTATATTGATACCGTTATCTTGTTTTTGAAAGGCGAGATTTATGGAAAATCTATTGTGGGAAATTGATTTTCATGTTTGTAGAACTATCGGAATCATATAGATATCTATGATTACTGTTTGAGCACACAAATGTCATCGTAAATCCCGCACCTCTAGTAAAAGCGGCAATTATTTCTTTCGATTAGGAAGTTTAACTTGTTTGATAACAGTGAATAGTAAATTAGGGTTAGTCTATTGAGCTAATCGAGTTGTAACTTAGGTGTTTTCATTTGAGATAGCATTATGGAATTGACCAGCTGTACGATTGTGATAGCCCATTAGTGATGCTTAAATAACAAAAACCACAGAAATGATAAGAGCATGTGAATGTCGCGTAGGCAATAAAGGGAACCAAGAAAAATCTAGAACACAAAACCCTTGTAGAAAGGACATATCAACAATCTAAAACTAGAATAGAAGTGGCGATTGCAGCCAATATTATTCTAGCAATTGACCATAAGATTGTACAATTATTCAAAGGATAGGAATTACCCAAGTTTAATGAGATGGGCGAGTCTACAAAGTAAAGGATTGGGTCAGAGCACCCGAGCAAATCTTTCAATTATGGAATGCACAGACGGAGAGCGAATGACCTGTGTTACATACCAGTTAGCTAGAGAAGCCGACCAATGATGGGAAGAATTTCAGAAGACGTCAACTACCGAACAGTTGCAATATTCACTTGGAACAACTTTAAGGAAGAATTCCATGATAAGTACATTCCCTTGAGTTATAGAGTAATGAAGGAAGCTGAGTTTTATAGTCTGCAACAAGATAAGTCATCAGTGTCAGCATATCACCAGTTGTCCATTGAACTAGCGAGACATGCATCAAGATGTGTGGACATCAACGATAAGAAGGCTAGAATATTCAGAATTGGGCTAAAACCTGACATCTGAACTCAAATACCAAGTCTTGGGTGACTTTCGTATACGAAAACCCTAAGCCGAACAATAGAGGTATAAGCATCCTTGCCTGCGGAAGAAGGGCTAGTGACCCCCCACAAGTCAACCGAAAGAGGAAGTGTGATGACCACTCGCCAGGTCAAAATAGAAACAAGAAAGGCCAAGGAGGCTATGGATGAGAAACCATCCTCAACAGCAGCTATTGCCACGACGAACCATGGTAACCAGAACTTTAGAGGACCGAGAGATAACAAATTAAGCAGAGGCCTTCATAGAAGACCGAATCAAAGTATTTATGGTCGTTACGGTAGGACGCACAAAGAAGAGTGCCCGACACTAGGAAATGAATGTTTTAAGCATGGAATAGTGGAACATTTTGCCAACAAGTGCCTCCGAAGAAATGCCCCACACCAGAGCGAACCCAAACTGTAATTTAGGGTCATGCAAGTCTGGTGTTAGCCTAGAAATGCTCAATCGATACAGCAACACCGCCTGAAAGACCGCAACAAAACGAAAGAGCCCCACAGCACCGTCTAAACAGAATGTACGCGTAGACTTAAGACTAGGAAATAAGGTGCAAAGGCCATAGAGCATTGAGCAATGCAATCTAGGAAATACATTTTGATTTTGAAATTACCTGTCACAGTATTATCTGAAAATAGTGTATCACATTCCTTGTTTTGAAAACATACGTATAAACTTAGAGCTAAGCCTTGAGGAATCACCCCAAGATTCATGGAAGCTACGTCTTTGAGAAAGAGAGAGTGGATTCCACCCACGCATGTTAGGACAAAGAAATAGAACTATATATCCCTTAAACCCATAGCTAGAGAGCTACACGTGTCAGACGTATATAATGCCAATGTGAAATTGGAAATGGGATGGTTAACTTGTGGACTACAAAACTATTATCTGCAAGGCACATAGAATAGTCATCTAGAATCCATCAAGATTTCCGTGGACCTCCATAAAATTTGACAGAGAGAAAAGACACCAATTATATCCACCTTACGAGCTAGAATATCGAGGAACGTAGAAGGAAGTCAAACGTTCATAGGGTACCCAATAAGAATGAAGGATGAGAGACGTCAATCGTGGAGACGAGATAAAAGAGATAAATTGTAGATATGTTTCTTAAAGAACTACCCAATTCATCTTTGAACCAACAGTCAGACTTCAAAATAAACTTAGAACCCAGGATAGATTTCGTATCCAATGCCTTATCAAATGACTCCCAAGAAACTGTAAGAGTAGGAGATGTAACCACAAGAGTCATTAGAGTTAAGTTTAACTTACCAACGTATCGCTTTGAAAGATGCCAATGATATTTGCTAAAGAGAAAGACTTGATGCATAGACGTTTAGGCCACCAAACAAATAACACCAGACCACCCTAGAGAATCAATATTCGTCCCCAAGAATACAATATTGATTTGACCAGTCAAAGAATGTGAGCATCTTTACAAAGATTTATCTATGGTCCGAACACCTTTAGTTGCAGACCCGAGGAGAGAATCTTGATGTCTGAACAGGATATGGGCCCCAGGAAGTCGCAGCAATGCTATTGGAACTCATCATCAGACCAGTATCTCTATAGACTAGATTAGTATGGTCCCCCAAAGCCACTAGATGATTTCATTGTAGTCTTCATGGATGATCTACCGAATTGCTCAAAGAGAGAGAGGAATAAGAGAACCGCTGAGAATAGTTTCTGGTACCTAGAGGAATGAGTGACCATACAACAAAATTCAATAGAGATAGATCCTAGATGAGAATGATGATGTTTCTAAGACATAATGCTTCAATCAAGGATGTTATAGGGACCCCCCAAAGAGTATTAATGGTGAAGGAATAGAGAACACCGACAGCATCAAACTAGATCAAGGATTTCTTAAGATTAGCAGACTACCATCAACACTTCATCAAAAAATTTTACAGGTAACGAGACCGATGATTAAAGTTTTTAAACGAACAATAGACCCTAAGTTAGTTCGTGAGGAATTAAGAATAGTTGATTACGACCCTAATTATGGATAAATTCTGGAAGCTCCAAAAGTTTGTAAAATGCGTATTGGTGCTTTTAAGGATGAACTCAAATGCATGCTCTTGAAGGATGAGAAAGCGATAACTTAAGCGTCGCAATAACTAAGACCTCACGAGTGGAATTATCGACATAATTTAGAGCTAATGGCAATAGTCTATGCCTTAGAGAATTAGAGACACTATCTTGTAGAGTACGATGCACGATATAAATATACACGTACATGTATACTTATATATATGTATGGATCATAAGAGCCCCAAATGTTTCTTCTTGTAGAAAGATCAGAGCACGAAGTAGAAGTAATAGTTAAAATCATTTGTGAACTACGAATTATCCGTTAGTTACCACTAGGGAGGATAACATTGTAGCAGATATTGGGATCACATACCAAATTTGACGAAGTTTGCACCCTTTATGCACGAAAAGAACCTGATTAAAGATTCCGAGAGATTGCAACTAGAGGTGATAGATCACCAAATTGCCACTAGTTCCTAACAACATTTGTGATCACTCTAGATTGAAGATCAGCGATCATTGTGGTATGAAGAAAAGACAAGAGAGTTAGAAGAGACGATACTTCAGGTCAGAATGGGCCTAATCAAACGATATTAGGAGACGACCAACAATACTCTACCGATGGAATGTACCGTATCTTAAAAAGCATATCGAGCGAGAACGAATAAGGAGGACATGACATTATTCGTAGAACAATGTTAGGCGAACCGACAACTGAAAACATCATATCGACGTGCATATCGAAAACTACAACCACTTGTAATCCTAGAGTGGAAATGGAACCCTATCATAATGAACGTTGTGACCAGGCTACCAACGTCACCACATGATACTGCAGCAAAATGAGACGGAGTGGTTTGACTTACCAAGAGCACACATTTTGGACCAACAAAGTCAAAACAAATTCAACAACTTGTAAAATTATATCCTGAGATGTCGCATAAATGTACACAGAACGGAGGTGTCTGTATTATCCAATCGAGGTGCGAGGTTTACTCCGAGATAATAGACACACATGAGATAAAGAGTTAGGAACCATATTACACACAATCCTTTCCTCTCAAAAGAATGGCAAATTTGAATTAACAATCCAGATCCTAAAAGCATGCTACTGACAGTTAGGCCAAATCGAGATGACATATGAAGAAGAATTTCAACAATTATTGAGTTCACAACCAACGAAAGCTACCAAGCAGCAACTAGGATGGCATCATATGAAGCCTTTTATGGAAAAAGTGCATACGTCCGCCTTATTTAGACAAATTAGTGTAGGGAAGGGTTTAAACCAAAAGCTGTAAATAAAATAATAGGAGCAACTCATCAAATCCAGAGCACATTTAGAAAGCTCAGAATGACTCAAAGACATACATGGACACGAGCGAGCCAATTTAAATTCGAAGTAAGAAATGAGAATCCCAATAGCACCACCGTAAAAGAAAAATGGACCTGCTTGCTATTAAGGAAAGATGAAATCCCTCGAATCACATGAGAATTTCTAAGAAAAGCCAAACTACCACTTATAGGCCGATTTATGAACATACTTTTATAATGAACACGACGTATTCTATGAGTCAAATCGAGGAAGAACGTATTGACTCCAAGCACGTAATCTAAAAAAAGACATCATCCTAACAACTGACTACATCGTGATTAAAGATTAGAAATGGTACTTGACCTAAGAGTTCTAGAGCTGAGGGACAAGCCATACCCCTTGTTGAGAATTTGTGCAGGCACCATAGAGTAGAAGAGATTCTATGGAAATCTAGAAAGAGAATACGAAGAATCAATATAAAGAAATATTCTTAACAGCTTAGCAAATTTCGAGGATGAAATTTTTGTAAGGTGGGGAGATTGTAATACCTCGTATAAATTTTACCAAAAATAAAGGTGGCAATCGATAAATTAATAGGAGAAATATGAGATTTATTTTCTAGAGTTCATACTACTCATTTTATAATTAATGATGATGGATAATATCATGAGGATTTCGAAAGTGGTCCCGAATCTGAAATCGGACGAGTACATCGATTTATTGCGATTTAAAATTTTCCCGGGAAATTGTCAGATGATGATGTCATGACCTAAAATATGGGTAAAATCGAGATGTCAGTAAATCACAAATTATCGAACAATAATTAATTACAAGAAAGCATGTTCGATTAAATTGAGAATCGAATAATCGAAACGTCGCGTATTGGGTCGGAGACCATAAAGCATTTGCGCTTGTGTCATCTATATCGTCCTTACTCTCCCTCCGTCTCCTTTAAATAAAAGGCTCCCCTCCTCATTGTTCACTCCTCCATTTTGGTGCCAAGCTCTTACAAAATTGAAACTCAACCTACACTTAAAAAATTCCATCGAACCTCGATCTTCGGAGAACATCAGAATCGAAGGGAAAATCGAGAGGGAGTGCTAGCCATCATCACAAATCAAATTTATACTCTTTTCGATGTGAAACCCTAAACTCCTTTCTTGTTCAAATTTCAAAAATCATGATCATCCCATGTTAGAAATCATGTTATAATACTTTTTTATTCATGTTAGTATCATTTCCAAGCTTAGTATTCCATTCATTGATGATTTGGAGCTTTAAACCCGAAATCCTAGATTTTCTCCCTTATGTTTTGATGCCTTAAATGTGATTCAATGTTGTATTAGACCTGTCAGAACTCTTCGTTAGTTAATTTGGAACACATTGATGCATTCCATGTGAATTTTGACCCAAAAACATGAAAGTTGGAAAAATTCCCAAGAGTAGTCAGGAGAATGGATCGGCCCAATTAGGGACTTGATCGACTCGATCGTGCTTGAAGATCAAATCGATCAGCCTTCGATAGAAAACTTGAAGATCAACCCGATCATGTTTGAAGATCAGACTGATCACTCAAGAACACCTTTTGAAGCCCTATCGACCCGATCTCATGCTTGATCGGCCTTGAAGATCAGCCCAATCGTTCTCTTGATAGACCCGATCCCATGCTATTTGGATCCCTCCGATCATCCTATCGATCAGACTAAAACCTACCTACATGATCGGCTCGATCATGTCCCAGATCGGCCCAATCCCATTGTATACGATTGTATACGATCGACCCAATCGTATCATGATCGACCCAATCACCACCTGATTTTGTATTTTTGACCCAATCCCACCTCGATCCTTTTATTTACCTTAAACCTACATGATCGGACCAATCATGTCCCTGATCAGCCCCATCACATGTTTTTTTCACTCATCCCTTATTCACTGTCTGATCGTAACCTAATTTTACATTTCGACCTGATCCTGCCGCGATCATGTTCTTACTTCCTTGTATATAGTTTTTCAACAAAGATCATATCAAAACTATCTGAGAATTTGTCGATCTCGAATCCAAACCTGATCACATATCTTGTTCCATTTATTTCTTATTCCGTACCCAATTATGTGCCCTCATCTTTTTATTCTACATCACTCACCTTTGTCAGCTTGCCGCTGAATCATAAATAACTCATGCCTACTGTCTACAAACTTGAAACCTTTGTTGTGATATGCGAACATCTCTAGTTTATCTTTCATCATTCACACCAAACCCGATCATATTCCTTTACCTTATACTCCTTTTGAACTGTGTTCGTAACTAGTTATTTTGGTACTCATTGATCCTAAATTCAAACACAAATGACAATAAGTGCTCGATCCCTACACCGAAGCACTAGTTGTACCTTGTTACCTTGAATTCCTTATCGTGTTGTTCTAAATCTTGAAACCCAGTCCCACTCCAACCCAACGACTATAAAATTATACAATAATGCAATAATTTAAGGCTTAAGTGTTTTAAGCGAGATTAATGCTGATGGTTGTTATTTCGATCATAAAACAACGAATGAAGTCCTCACTTAGCGATCTTCTTGAAGGTGGCCGACTTATCAGCAATGCGAGCGATCATGCTCAACTCGAACAGTGCTAAAGAAGATAACGAAGTGAGGTGGGCTTTCTTAAACTAAAGTATACGAACTCAATGTGTTTTCCGTTTTTCATAAAAATTCTCAATCTTATTTGTCAATCCAGGTGTTTATCTATATGATTTTGCAAGCGTATTTGTCTCCCACTCGGCACTTGGAGCATGGGAGTTGTTAGTTACCGTCAATTACAGCTTGGGGAGAATTGCCAATTGTGCGATGATAACTACGAATGTTGAATGATTGTGGTGATGAAGATTAGAGTTGTTGTATGATGTACCGTGACAATCACCCTTATAAGGTTTTGAGAGGTGATCGCGCACAACGACTAGAGTGGGGGGGCATACCCCGTAGTCGGTTATTGTTTATAAAATAGATAGCATGGTAACAAAATGCGTGCATGTTTTAAAATGTTCTGGCATTCGTGAGATCTTTTCAACTAAAACCCCCTACGTGCTGCCAAATGAGTAGGCAATACAAAATGTTTTTATGTATGTAACTTTTAAGCGATGCGCACACTTAGTGCTTTTGTACTCATGTCCTACATATCTTTCTAAATGTGCTGGTTGAGAGTGGAGTCGAAAGGACATTGAACAAGGAAGTTTAGAGTAGAGAATATAGATGCCCAGACGGGTGTATCTTCATATACCTCCCTCTACCATGTTTTTTCGTTGGTTGAACATTTAACTCGATGTATGATTGTAATTTATTTTGTTGGTTCTGTAACCTAATTTTTACACTATGACAATGCATGTGCACGTTCTTCTTTTTCTTTTTCGAAATTGTTATTCATATTTTAATAAATATTCGCACCTAACTCTGATGGCGACAACGCATATACTCTCACTCTATCTCCTTTGAAACCATTATTATAATTAGATCTTCGTCCATATGTTGTTATTATCGTTCCTCCCTTTGGCTCTATCGTGGCATCTCAGCCAGCGAGGTCGGGGCGTTACATACCATCTAGTAAAACAAAAAAGAATAAACATCCTAACTTTTCATAGATTAATTTTTCTTCAATAACATCATAGATATATCTAGTTATAATGAAAAGTTTCTTATGTTTCAACCTAGCTTGCTAATTAAAATAAAATTACATTTATTATCAATTTCATATGTTTAACACAGCAGGCATTAACACATTAATTGGACAAATTTTTTTATATGTAATCAGCCGAATTTATTTCAAGGAATTCAAGTTCTTCAGAATTTAAATTTTGGTGCTGCTGCTTCTTCCTCGTCTCTCTCTCTCTGGAAATAAAATCTCTATTTGGCTAAACAAATTTGTATTTGTTAAGCTCGATAGACGATAATGTAAATTTTTAATGTTCCATTGACATATGTTTTCTACTGTATACTTTTTTTAAATTTATTCAAAATTATCACTGTTTTTGTTTAGTTGACAATCCATCCAAACAATGATTCATTAATCAAGTTGAAAATAAAAAAACAAACGCGTCATATTCAATTTAGTTTATTTCCACGGATCAGGAAAATATTATCCTATTTGCAAACGCATATCTTGCAATAAAATACACGATACGTATCCTTTTATTGGCTATTGTGACGGAAAAACAAGGGATTGGAAGCATTTCCATATGAAATGGTACGAAAATGATTTTAAAAATCAAACTAGTGTAGACTTGAGAGTTTAGATCATCTACTACCCAAATCATATTTGACACTACAAAATATGAATGCATGGCACATACAGAATATCTATTGCTACAAAACAAGAAAATTAACAATTTTCTCGTGACAAAAACTTGTATTAGCTGCCTAAATGATTTAGACGGATCTAAATAACATACTCTTATAACCCAACCCATTTAAATAGAGTACGGTTAGGTCAGGTCAGGTCAAATAAATAGCTTGATCTGTTTAAATCATTTAGGCAGTCTAACGAAAGACCTCCTGCAGTTTTCTTGTATGTATTTGCATTTGAAGATGAAACACATACAAATTACAGTGTTGAATGGATGGATATTGAAACTAAGTATTACGTAGATATCTTAAATTTCAAATATAACTCTCATTCCAATTCTAAAACCTTTATAAATTCAACAAAAAAACTTCGCTTGCTTCTCAAACCCCACAAACACACACATCTCAAAATGAAAAATACTACCATTTCAACTCTCTCATTCTTTCTTTTGGTAATCTTTTCATGCTCATCGGCAGCTTCTGCCGGTGGCCATTTAGATTTCCTTGAATGTCTCTCCAAACAATCCCACATAAATTACTCCATTTTCAAGATTGTTTATACAACTAGCAACTCATCTTATTCTTCTATCCTCCAATCTTCCATTCGAAACTTGAGATTCGCCTCGGAATCGACAGCTAAGCCCCAAGTGATCATAACTCCACAACACGAATCCCAAATCGGAAAGTCATACTCTGCGCCAGACAGAGCTGTCTGGATATCAGAACTTTGAATGGGGGGCATGACTTGGAGGGACTATCTATGTATCCCGTGTCCCATTCGTGATCATCGATTTGATCAATCTCAGTGACATCACAGTCGATGCTGAGGAGAAATCTGCGTGGGTCGGAGCGGGGGCAACTCTCGGTTCGTTATACTACAGAATTGCTGAAAAGAGTCCTGTTTTGGGATTTCCTGCCGGATTCTGCCCGACTGTTGGGGTTGGTGGGCATCTAAGTGGAGGAGGGTACGGTGCGATGCTCAGAAAATATGGACTGGCTGCAGATCAAGTTATTGATGCGAGAATAATTGATGGGCGAAGATCTTTTCTGGGCCATTAGAGGGGGAGGGGAT
>AYJT01096076.1:0-18697 GCA_001278415.1 Ocimum tenuiflorum | reverse complement strand
ACAAAGTTAGCTTTACGTATACCAAAATCCAACATGAGCCACCACCACAACATGCTCTTCCTGACGTTGCGACCCGAAAAGAGGCCGATGAGAGCGTTGGGCACGCTCTCGAGGCCCTCGACTATATCCTTGACATACATGATCTTTCCTTCCTTGATTTTAGGCAAAACCATCTCGAGAAACTTTGGGTAGAGATGGTAAGAATCACCCATAATGAACCCTTGCATGCGTATCCCTTTTATTATGAGGTTGAACAAGTCGTGCATGCCTTCGGGCTACTCGAGCCCGTATTGGGAGATCATCCCATAACCCACAATACGTCCATGGACTTGCATGTTGTTGAGCACCGCTTCGAGCATCTTCCCTTTCACGTTCTCGAAGTAGATGTCAATGCCATTGGGGAAGTACCTAGTACAGTGCACAAGATTTTGAGAGAATGGTGTTGTTTGGGTTTTTGGGTGAGGAATGAAAAGATCAAAAGTTTTACCTCCCTAGAGTTGCATTTAGTCTTGCTCTTCTTTGTAGTTGAATGAATCGTCAAACCCGAACTTGTTCAAGAGATTGACCTTCATTATAATAAAATCACAAGTTGACTCCCATACATACTTCTTTCTGTCCCACATTGACCGGAGAAAGAGACCTCGACTACTTTATAAAGGTGACCATATCTTGACAACCTAATATGGTACTAGAGCTAACCTAGTTATAATAATGGGTACTATGACTACCAATTGTTGCAACCATGTGCAGAACTAGATAACCAATTAAATCGACAAACTCATGAGTTTTAAGCCATTACATAGCATAAACGTGAATTGCATTTTTTGTCATGTACAACACAGTATTGTTTCATTTTGGTCTCAAATATTTACTTTTAGTCACATTTCCAAAATTTTGCAATTTTGAGTCCGAAAGTGATAGATCATTAACATTAACCACGTAATCATTTGCTTATTTTATCTTACATTTGTATTATATTGCAATAAAAGATTTATAAAATTACAATAAAAAAATATCACTATAGTTTTTAGATTAAAAAATACAAAATATTTTGACGAAAAATTTATCAACGAGTCAAAAATAAAAGTATGAGACTAAATAAAACATATGCAAACCCAGACTCTCCTCAAACCCACTATCCTTAGAAAAAGGAAAAGACTAATTTTTATGAGTTAAAATATAAATATTGAATAATTTAAAATTATATATTAGATATGTTCGAATTAAAAATATATTAAATATTATCCCATAATTCTATTATATATCAAATAATTACCATTCAAAAACTAGAATGCTTAAATTCTCTTCTCCCATGATCTTCAAAATGTATGTTTCACCGGTTCAGAGTTTTGTGAGAAATTGTTGAAATACTTGTTGTCCATTTGCCAGATTTTATTTATCTTCAAGATAATTTCTGCTCAATTGTATCATTGAGTACATTTTACATCCGAACATCTAATTCACAGTGTTATTATTCGAGTGCAAACCACTGTTTCGCAATGATGTGTAAATATCCTAAATCAACACATCTTTTATTTATTTATTTATTTTGAGAGAGAGAAATAAGTAGTGTAAAAGGCAGTGTGAATCAATCCAATTGGCTACGGTTCGTAATTTTTTATACGACGCGATAACTCGAAACGATAATAATGGGTTAGTATTGAAGTTTAACGAGTCCGTGTCATTATCATGTCGACTCGTTAAGAACATAAAAACTTCGTATTGGGTTCGTGTCGTGTTCGTATTATCCGTTAAACAAATCGTGTTCGTATTACCCGTTAAGAATTTAATAAAAATATTTATAATTTATTTTATTTATCAAATTCTTATTAGATCAGACTCTTAACATATCATTTTCGTGTTATCGTGTTTATCGAATAAGGTTTTTAAGATCATATTATGTTCGTGTTTAGGGCTTAACAGGTTGTGTCGTGTTCGTGTCGACCATATCCTTAACGGGTCATGTTCGTGTTAAATTTTAATGGATAACGACCAAAATGCACGAACTGTCCTACAGTTGGCCCTATAAGTAGGGTTATGTCATATCTATCATATGTGTTGGAATTTCAAAATTTCCCCAACCACCCGAAAATAAGCTATTCAGCTGCCCATAAATAAATAATAATACTAGCTAAACATTAAACTTCTCGAATCTAATAACTACTCTGCCCTTCAATTCAATATCACACCACCGCCAAATATTCATATCCATTTTTCACTCAGATCTACACGTTTTCACCTCAATCTCTGTCGGCGCTATTTCCCGCGTCTATACATACTCAATTATTCAGCGCTTTGTAATGCTGGTTCATTGCTACTGAATCACTCTGCAGAATAGAAAAAATGGTGATCTATGGACCGTTAACGCCTGGTCAGGTTAGTTGATTGGGTAATTGTGTTTTTTAGTGTTTAAATTGGATGGATCTCAGCGATTTGATGTGATTTTTTATGTAATTGCCGTTTGAAGTTGTTATAGCAGATTAGAAGCATTGGAGAAGTAATTGATGCATTTTTTTTAGTTTTAGAACGCTCAAGTACAGTGTGCGATGGAGATTGTGTGTTTCCTTTTTATATTTCTGCAGCTCGATGCATTAGTTCGGTTTTTTCAATGTAAGCTTGGTGATCTTGTGGATGCAGGTGTCGTTTTTTCTTGGAATTGTACCAGTTTTTGCTGCTTGGTTATATTCGGAATACTTGGAATGCAGGAAAAACTCGTCCTCTATCAAGCCGTGAGTTGATGGACTTTGTCCAGTTGCACTTCTTTCTTTCCTTCCTTCGTTGTCTCTAAAGTTTCTTATGGAATAGTTATGGAGGATTGGAACATAAAGTGAAAGCAGTATTATGCTGTGTCTAGTAGTTTGATGGTTATGTTGGCATTGCTACGAGAATAAATGAGATGGCTTTACCGATATATGAACACTTAGGACTTTTTCTGCTCTTATGAGTTATGATAATGGGTATCAGTAATGAAATATGTGAATATAGTAGATAAGTGCTAATTCCCGAATATGATGCATTATTCTGCTGTTACTATGAGTACTTTAGATGGGGGAATAAGAAACCTTGGTGTCCTTGAAATAGCTAAATGATCGTGTTTCCATGATCAGACATGTCTTTCTTTGTATTTATGTTTTACATGGTTATACTACTCCTCTATATGTTGTATGATACTGAATTGTCGTTGCCCAATTTCCTGCATTTCAGAGGCAGGAGTTCTGATGTTAGTTTGGTTGAGTTGGGAGGAGCAGTTAAAGAAGATGATAGAGCTGTTCTTCTGGAAGGAGGTGGCCTTCAGTCAGCCTCACCTAGAGCGCGGAATTCATCCGTAACATCCCTTATCATCAGGTTTGTGAGAACTGTTCCTGAACATAATTTGATTGGAATTTCAACTCACATGCTTGTCATTGCTATATCATCAGGTTTCTTACGTTGGATGAATCATTCCTGCTGGAGAATCGATTGACTTTGAGAGCCATGTATGCGTGCAGTTTCAATTTCTTAGTTGTATGCAATATGATTTTAGAAAGAGAGGTTTTAGCTTCTTTTGTATATTCTTATACTTTTGGCTCATCTTTCACAGGTCAGAGTTTGGTGCCCTTTTGATCTATTATTACATATGTGACCGAACAAATCTTCTTGGTGAATCAAAAAAGGTTTGATTGGCTTTCTCATTTTTATGCCGATTGGTTTTATGCATATCTGGTACGATTATTAAAGTGAGAACCTTGCAGTGGGTTCATGGGACTGGCGTGGATCATTTTAACTGACATAAAGCTTCAGATATTTTTTACATATAGGACAAAGTATTGCTTTAGCCATCAAAAGTTGCATCACCACCTTTGCACATGCTTGACATTTTACTAAATTATTACATGTGATTATAATTGATAATTCAACAAGATTATGGCTCAAATATTTTTGTTTGGGACTTCGGTTTCTTCTGTGTTCTTTCTTAGGCACCACCCTCAGGTCCTGATGGTACGATATAGCAGTTTAGAACTCATAACCTGATTTCATGTGGTCAATTATGGAACCCAACATTCATATGTTATTCTGCTAGACGCCTATGTGGTAAATAATATCAGTAAGTAATGGATTACTGCATCCAAACTAGTTTAGTTATCATTAATGGCATGCAAGTATGGTCAAAATTGAAATTGATTCCTTACTTCAGCTTGGATTTCCACAAGACACTGCTCACAAAAATCACATGTGACATCTTCTCCTGCAGAAAAGAGTACTGTAATAAGGTTTATCTTATGAAAATTCATTTCTTGTGGCAGAGTTATAACCGGGATCTTTTCTTGTTTCTGTACTTCCTTCTCATCATCGTCTCAGCAGTTACTTCCTTTAAGATACATACTGACAAGTCATCATTCTCGGGAAAGTCAATAATGTATTTGAACAGACATCAAACTGAGGAATGGAAAGGCTGGATGCAGGTAACTGTTTAACACTAGTTTCTGTTTTAATATATCATTCTTCTCGTTGGACAATAATTCTCCACGGAGATTTATAAAATGATTGTTCATAATCCATTCTAACTATCTTTAATTTTTTAACTCCCTTCTCTAGTTTTCTCGAAAATTCTTCTTTTTCAACCCCTTCATTTTTAAAATTTATTTGCCACACCTTCAATTACAGTATAAATTATTTGCAAATTTTCAATTACATTACAAACTATCAGAATTTACAGTTACATTACAAACTATGACAATTTTGTTCAGTTAGAACTAGATGTCTGATGGATATCATGAGCTCTTCTTTTTGTGACACTCGGCACATTCCCTTTCACAATATACTTGAGCTGGAACAAATAGTCTTAGCTATGGTTCCCTGTTTGTACAGGTTTTATTTCTTATGTATCACTACTTCGCTGCAACAGAAATCTACAACGCCATAAGGGTCTTCATTGCTGCATATGTATGGATGACTGGATTCGGGAACTTCTCATATTATTACATCCGCAAAGATTTTAGCCTTTCTAGGTTTATTCAGGTTGGGATTCTTTTCTGATTTTTTTATCATTATCCGGTGGTGTCATTCCGTTCCTATTCCTAAAGGATCAATTTTGATCTACAGATGATGTGGCGACTTAATTTCTTGGTGTTGTTCTGCTGCATTGTGCTTAATAACAGCTATGTGTTATACTACATATGCCCCATGCACACTCTATTCACACTGATGGTGTATGGAGCACTTGGAATATTCAACAAGTATAATGAACGTGGAACTATTATGGCTCTGAAAATACTAGCTTGCTTCTTAGTAGTCATTTTTATATGGGAAGTACCCGGGGTATTTGATCTGTTCTGGAGCCCCTTCACTTTCCTGCTAGGTCATATTCTATTTCTCTCACTTTATGTTCTAATATTATAAATATGCATCAGAATCTGAATACATGATTGTTCTATTTCAGGATACCGTGATCCAGCCGCAAAAGTAAAACATCCCCTTTTGCATGAATGGCATTTCCGATCAGGCCTTGATCGGTATATTTGGATAATTGGAATGATATATGCATATTATCACCCAACAGTAAGTTCTGTGCTTGTCTCTGTCAATTTGCTAAACATAAACTAGATTGAATTTTCGGTCCGCTTGGAAGTTTTATATTCAAGTATCTCTGCTACTTCAAATCATAAACCCTTAGGATGGATCTGCAGGTGGAGAGATGGATGGAAAAATTGGAGGAAGCTGAAACAAAACGCAGGATATTTATCAAATCGATTATTGTGACCATATCCTTGACAGTATGCCTCAATCTCTCAGCTTATTCTTAGAACTTATAAGCTGATATCCAACATAGTGTGTCTCTATTTTCAGGTTGGTTATCTTTGGGTGGAATACATATACAAACTTCCAAAGATTACATACAACAAGTACCATCCATATACATCATGGATTCCAATAACGTATGTTCATTCTCCAGTCTCTTCACTGGCTAGACTAGATATGTAGCAAATACTCTAGGAAATTTATATTAATCAGGTTTTTCTGCACTTTCCCTGCTTAACAGTGTATACATATGCCTTCGAAATGTGACACAGAGTTTCCGCTCCTACTCATTGACACTTTTTGCGTAAGTATAGATATTTAGATTTCGAAGATCGGTTGACATACATGACTTTTTTTCTGCTGGGATCATTCAAATAGATTTGTTTTTCTTGATGAACAGATGGCTTGGCAAGATCACTTTGGAGACTTATATCTCACAGTTCCATATATGGTTGAGGTATGCAATTTAGTTTCTACTATCTATGATTGGAATTATCCTAATCCTGTCGTGAGCACACATGTATACCAGCGATAGACTTTTATTTGTTGATGAAATTTCCGGGTGAAAGTAAATAATAACTACAGAATCCAGTAAATGTTGGAACCTTCTGAACACGTCTCCAGTAATGGCATTTAGCCGTTCAAACTTCAATACCTAATTTTGAAGATGAGTTTGAACCCTAGCCAATTAATTGCAGGTCCAGCGTTCCAGATGGTCAGCCGAAGCTGTTACTTTCTTTGATTCCAAATTACCCATTGTTAAACTTCATGCTCACCACTGCGATATATGTTGCGGTATAATCTCTTCAACTCCCATGAATTATGTTCTTATTTTACCTCAATGAATTAGGATGATTGTAATTTGCGTTTTGATTTCAAAATCTCGAATCCTGCAGGTCTCTCACAGGCTTTTTGAACTTACGAATACTTTGAAATCAACATTCATACCGACCAAGGACAACAAGCGTATTGGACACAATTTTGCTGCAGCAATGGTGATCGCAGGCATTCTATACATCTTGGCTTATGTATTGATTAAAGTTCCTCAAATGATGGTAAGTCTTCCACCCACGTTTCAATTTGATAGCAAAAATAATTGGGCAACATTATGCATGTACTTAGCATCTAATGATGTCCTCAAATCTTTTTTGCTGCTTCGAAATCTTGAACATTTTAATAATACATTGCCTACACATTGAACTCTTGATGATTGTATATCTTATGAAAAAATATGCAGGTGTGAGATTTTCTCAAGGTGGCAGAAAACGGGAGATCGATTGCATGCAAAGGCCGTATAGGGGAGAGGTCTGTTATATTGTATAGAAAGATTAGGCTGTTGTAATCACGGTTATCTACTACAGCCTTTTTTCCACTTGTAAAAAATCTCCGTTGTCCATCATGTGGAGTGCAGTTTGCTTTCTCCTTTTTGTGGATCATGTACTATCTCTATTGATGAATTAGACATTTCATACAGCTTATTTGGTGGCCATGAACAAAATCGGAAACGAAATACTATTTTATAAATTTACGAACTCATGGTCTGATACAGTCTATCTTGTGACTTAATTTGCGCTGTTTCGGAGCATCTTTTTTGTTGCATTACCCAAAGGCAATTAGTGAATGGCATGATAGCTTTCTGAACCAGAATATCAAATGTAATTTTCTGTTGAAATGCGAAGCTAGTTAAGTTTTTACCATAAATCTTTGGCCATTACATGCATCATTGGTGAATATGAGAAGGCAATTCATCAAGAAGATACAAGGGTTTTTCGAAAATAAAAATCGTCTGCTCCATAAATATGTATCTAAAACCAAATCTTACACTGGGAAAAACCAGATTACAAATAAAACATGTTGATCTTCTGGTACCATAGCGGACTAAATTGGAGACGGGTGGTGTTCGCTCATTCAAGACTAAATAGGAACGCCATTGCAGGTAGCCTGCTCCTTATTTAGAATATATGGACAATGTCATAGGCAAATCTTTCTTGATGTCAAGGAAGAACCCAACAATTCGAACGAAAAATGAATTGATCTGCATAAATATATGTGTGTGGCAAAACAACATTAAATGCCAAGAGGTCATATGAGATCAGAACTTAAAGTAACTTGGCTTATTTTATAAATGTATATTGTGCTTATTGTATTACAGATGATATTTTTTCTGCAATTTAAGTATGCCGTGTTGGATGCAGGCAAGGAACATATAAATAGTAACAATCTTACAGTTATGAAGCAGCAGCACCAGCAGAAGGAAAAAGAACAAACCGAGACTGTTATTTAAACAAAAATGGTAGAGAAAAAGGATACGTCCAAAATAGCACGAATGACTGCAAGAAGGCAAGATAACCATGGTTAAACAAATTATCATGAAAATCATAAAATACATGAGATGCAAGCATACAAACAAGGCAGGAAAACTCAATTCACCTAGGTCCTATGTGTATACTTTTCTGACCTATACATCAAACTAGTCAATATAGACTATGGCTTGCTCTCAAACAGTCAATCAAAGATCTCAATGCTTAGAAGAATATTATGTTCAAAGTCTATTTCATCCACACCCGTCGTGTTTTACAGATCAATCATAGTAAGCCGGAACAATAGGCAGAGGTTTCTGATAAATCACAGTAAGCCAAACTATAGGGAGAGTATAAATATGCCATTTCCAACAATAAACTACTTTACCGACACTTATGTTGTTCCCAACATAAACTCATTAATTGATACTATGTTATTTCCAACATAAACTACTTACTGATGAACAAAGTGTTGAGGGTCAAAATCTTCATCAGAAAATCGACGATCAAGATCAGAGAATAGCTCAAAAGATAGCCATCGAGGAGGTAGCTTGAAGACTAAGAATTCGAATCAGTTCGAGAGCTGCCCCTCGAAGATCCCTTGAAAATAGGGCTCGAATTGCATTCAATCTGTAAAAGGTAATATTTAGGCAGTCTTTGCAACATGACCCCTAACTTATCTCGTTTTAGCCCCTAAATTTGTAATATTTAATATTCCCCTAGGTCAAGTATAAAAGGGGCATAGTCGCACATTTCACTGATTCTCCACGCACTACACATAGTTACGTTTTTTCTCCCTTTTTTTTTGACTCCGATCACTATTTGATCGAATTTCGCCTGTAAATCACTGTAATCTTCTCGTTCAATCTATAAAATTCTTCATCTAGATCACCCCGGGAACGTAAAACATTCCCGGGCAACCGCTGTGTAATTTCCACCAACATTCGCTCAGGGCTCCGATCTCGTGATCAAAATCAAACCTCAACAATTTGGCGCCGAACAATTTGTTGAGGTTCAATTTTGATCACGAGATCGGAGCCCTAAGCGAACGTTGATGGAATGTTTTACGTCCCGGGGTGATCAAACGAAGAATTTTATCGACTGAAAGAGACGATTATGGCAATTTACAGGCGAAATCCGATCAAACAGTGATGGGGGACGAAAAGAGGAAAAACATGACTATGTGTAATGTGCGTAGAGCATGTGAAATATGTGACTATGCCCCTTTTACACTTGGCTTAGGGGAATATTAAATATCTTAAGTTTAGGGGCTAAAACGAAATAAATTAGGGGTCATATTGCAAAGATGCCTAAATATTACATTTTGCACGTTGAATGTCACTCGAACCTTATTTTCGATAGTCTTTGGTCTTTGATTCGCTTCGAATCTTTGGTTTCGAGGTCCTTCTTAAGGTTGGCTCTCGAACTGGTCCGTATTTTCGGTCTTCGAGCTGCCTGCTTTTCGAGCTATTCATTGATCTCGACCGTTAATTTATTGATGAAGATTTTGACCGTTAACAGAGAGCACATACCGCAAGAATGCAACATAAATAAGTGAGGTGGCATGTTAAAGCTTACCAAAAGTCCACCCAGGATGCCATCAAACACAATCTGATTCCAGCTATCAAAATAAGAGTGAACGGTGAAACCTGTCTTTGCAGCCAGTCCGACAGTAGTTATTGCCATGACAATAAAATAGAAAACAAAACCCATCAAGCCATTGTACCCCAAAATCCCTGCAATCACTCCACCTATGATAGACATAAAGGTGCGGCTGAAACAAAGGAGAAAGACAATGGCTGGCTAAGATCTTCATCTTTCATGAACAAAGAAGAGCAATTGCAGATAATGAGCAAACCTATAATTAATGATTCTCGCGTTGTTTTGCATATTCTCGACATTGAAAGTCGGTATCTCATCCAATGCATCACTAGATTTCTTCTTCTGTGAATTCGAATCATCATGGACTGCCATTGCACTGTCTCCTACAAAACCCTCCTCATATTACTATTCAATATCTATACCAAGAATTTCAATCAATAAATAAAACAATAATTACTTCTATTCGGTTCACTGCAACTAAAGTGAATTTGGATGCGAACACATTATTTTGTCAGGAATGCACTCTGAAAACCTAAACTTTCTTATCAAAGTACATAACACGAAACAGAGGAAAAATCAGAATTTCAACAGATCTGCGAAAGCATGACAGATTTGAACGCCATAAATTAGACTTCACTAATAAATCAAATTGCGAACTCAGCTGTGCACGAAAAATTATCACCTCGTATAAATCAAGGATTTTACGCCACACAAGATGGAGATTCGATCAAGTGCGTTTCTTCGTTGAGAAAAAGAAAACAACCAAACACTCCATTATTGAAACATAGTTCCTTCCCGAATTTTGGGCTGATCGCAGTTTTCGTGGGCAGGGCTCAAGCCCAAATTAATCGTGCACATTTACAAATATGGAGTTTATCTTAATTTTATATAAGTAATTCATACTTCATTCTCCCAAAAAAAAAATCATGTAACTTGACAACCATTTGTCAAAGATTCACATGACAAATCACTTTTGTGATTATACCTAATTTTTTCTCAATGAATATAATTGATAATAAGAATCTCGACTTTGACACTATCAAACTCATTTACAAATGATGTTAATTCTATAAATTGGACCCACCTTATTTGTATGTGAGTTTGGTAGTGTAAAAGTTTGCTCTACTGTACTTTAATTGTTGAATCAGTAGCAAACTTTCTCTTCTTCTGTAAAAAAGTCATATGCTTGTGGAATTGACTAAAGTTTTTTATGACCTTTAGCGTGTGGTCTAAAGTGTTTTTTGTTTCTGTTTATGGCGTAGAGGCTTGCCTAAAATATTCGGTCAATGTACTTTTGAGAACTAAGCAATCAACTACTTGTGTATTATCATATCACTCAAGGGGGAGCCATGCTGGATTTTCGTATTTTTATTTTTCGACTTTTATTTTCTTATCGAAATTTGTGATATTGGTAATGATTAAACTGAAATATAACAATTTTTTTATTTTAATTTTTCAACTTACCATATTAACATTGGCGTCAATAGTTTTTGTTATTCTTTGCGATGAATTTTCTATTAATTCTTTGGCGTGTTTGGTGTTAAATCGTTTTCCAATAAATATCAAAACTAGAATATGATATCCAAATATTACAATTTATAACCATCATGTCTTAATGATAGCCTTTGAATATAATTTATTTGTCACACTGCAGCTAAGGTAAAAAAAAACTATTTATTTATATTTAGTTGTTTCATTTTAAAATTTGATATCGTATTTAGTGAACGAACACAGTCGAGCTTCCACGACGCTCAAACTCTGCGTTCGTCACTAATGCCATATCTAACACTCATTTTCATACTAAACCAGACCAAATCCCTAGAGTAACGTTCATTTGTTGAAGATTGTCCTTCCACTCGCACCATCAGATCACCAAAGCTGTCTTTTGTCCGTGCTCGACAAGCAGGTCATGCAGTCAAGCTTCCTCTTGCCTTTGCACTTGAGGGCCAATCTCAGTTTGGTTTGAGGAAGCCTTTGCCTGCCTCTATTACCTTTTGGGAACTTACACCCCATAAAAATTGTCTAACTGAGTTTGTCCCTTGGCCAGTAGGTCCAAACAGAATGCTAGAATTCTAACTTTTCTAGAGTGGTATCTCAATGGTGATACATAGCTATATCATATAACACAAGGTTAGAATTCTAGCTCTTCAAGAGTGGTATCTTAGTGATGACTGAGTCTATCTCCTGGCCTGTAGGTTTTGACACAATGTTAGAATTCTAGCTCTCCAAAGTGGTATCTGAGTGATGATACTGAGCTATATGATAGCACTAATTCTTCCGGTTCGACGGTTCGAACTTTGATTTATCATTCACGGATGTTATAAAATCCATACATTTACCATTATTTTAAGATGACATAGCCTTAATTCGTAATTTATATATAAGGGCGAAGTTCAAATGAGGAAAAGTTTATGGTGGATACCTAAACAAGTGCCTCATTCATGAGGAATACTACACGTATTATTTGAAGGCAATCTTACTATGCAAACTATATATATATATATGTATTAGTTGGGGATGAGTGAGTGGAGATTGGAACCCTAGACATCTCTCATTTGAAGGGTTTCTACGTGATTGTTCATCACTTGCCATTAAGCGTTTTCAAATGGACAATCTGCAAACTACATTAATTTTATGATGGAGGTGCAAAAGATTATTAATTTTTCATTTGACAACTCCGAAAAAGAATTATCTATGTAAGTGGGCTTCCACAAGAAAAAAAGGTGGGCTGTTGGGCTTCTTTTTTGGGTTCAAAGCCCGAATCACGCACTCACCACCGCAAAAACTGGTGAAAACACAAAAGTGAAAAGGGCGTATAAATTATCTTCACGAATTTGCACATCTGCAGCTGAAAGATCCATTTTTTTATGTTATTCCCTTATCCCTTCAAAGAATTCTGCTTACACTTCAAACTTGCTTTGTTCTTGATGTTGTTATTTCGAGTTAGCTTCATTCCGCAGGGGAAAATTTAAGTTGTATTTGAGATTTTGTTGAATTTGTCCGTTTGTTTCTCAATTTAAAATTTAATTCCTTAATTATGTATTTGAAAGAGGGGCGTTCTCTATTGTTAAAATTGCATAAACCCTCGATACCTTTCGTCCTCAGCTCAAACCCAACTTTTGATTTTCAAGCACAAAACAATACCAATGATAAAGCTTCAGTTTCTATTGAGGAATCCGAAGTCTTGAAAAGATTGAATGGTGAAAAAGATATTATGCTGGCATTGGATTATTTCAAATACATTTCCAATTCGAATTGTTTCAAGCACACCCCTTTAACTTACAGAACGATGATCGAAAAACTCGGCCTCCAAGGTGAAATGGATGCAGTGCAATATCTTCTGCAGCAAATGAAAGTGGAAGGTATTTCTTGTTCAGAATATTTATTCATTGTTGTCATCAAATCTTATAGTCAAGCTGGGGCGGCTGAGCAAGCCTTGAAAACATTTTATAGGATTCAAGAATTTGGCTGTGTTCCAACTGTTAGGATTTATAATCATCTATTAGATGCATTGCTCTGTGAGAATAGGTTTCACATGATTAGTCCACTGTATGGTAATATGAAGAAAGATGGGTTGGAGCCTAATGTGTATACATATAATATCCTACTGAAGGTGCTCTGCAAGAACAACAGTTTTAGTGGTGCTCGTAGGTTGCTTGAGGAGATGTCGAAAAAGGGGTGTGAGCCTGATGATGTTAGCTACACTACTGTTGTCTCATTTTTGTGTAAAAATGGTGAGGTGAAAAAGGCAAGAGATTTGGTTTTGAAATTGATTCCATGTGTGCCTGCGTATAATGTGTTGATTGGTGGATATTGTCGCGAAGGGAAGATCAAGGAGGCGTTGGAGCTTCTCAATGAGATGAGGGATAGAGGAATTAGGCCTAATGTCATTACATATAGTGTTGTTTTGAATTGGTTGTCTGATGTAGGCAACTTTGATCTTGCTCTGGCTATCTTAGGCAAGATGTTTGTTCAAGGGTGTGATCCGAATACTCAAACGCTTACCTCGTTGATAAAGGGTCTAGCCTCGAAAAGTAGGTTTATCGAAGCTCTTGATGTTTTGGATCAGATGTTGAAAGATGGGGTCTCACCAAATGAAGTTACATTCAACACACTCATTCATGGCTTCTGCTTGGATGGGAAAATGAGTGATGCTTTCTCCCTTCTTGAGAAAATGGAGAGAAATGGATGTTTTCCAAATGTAACGACATACGCAACCCTAATCAACGGTTGTGCAAAATCCGGTGATTTGGTTGGTGCATCTGAGATTTGGAACAGGATGTTCTCTCATGGTTGTCGTCCCAATGTTGTAGTCTATACAAGCATGATAGACGTGCTCTGCAAAAACTCCATGTTCAACCAAGCTTACGATCTTCTTGAAACCATGGCTACAGAAAAATGCTCACCAAACACAATCACATTCAATGTGTTCATCGAAGGTCTCTGTGCTAAAGGCAGAGTTGATTGGGCTATGGAGCTTTTCAATGAGATGGAGATGCATAACTGCAAACCTAATATCACCACATACAATGAAATCTTGGATTGTTTGTTCGGATCTAGTAATAAAGATGGCGCCTTTGAGCTAGTTTCTACAATGGAACAACGCGCTGTAAAGTTTAACTTGGTCACCTACAACACTATTATACACGGTTTGTGCACGTGTGGGGAGATCGAGGAGGCATGGAAGCTTGTCGGAAGAATGGTGATTGAGGGTGTGAAACCTGATGAGTTTACGATGAATGTGCTTATTCATGGATACTGTAAGAAGGGTATGGTGGAGTCGGGCGCTCGAGTTTTGGAGAAGATGAGGAAGATAGGGTTGGATCCTGGTGTAGTTGGGTATAGTAGTGTTATATGTGGGGTGAGTGAGCATGTTGGTTTAGAAGCAGCCACTGTTTATATTGATAGAATGATAAATGATGGAGTTTTTCCAAATGTTTCACTTTGGAATTTCTTGGTTAGAAGGCTGTTTAGCAAGATTGGTGTTGTGGAAACTACTGAACATGTGAATGCTGTATTGGCTAGTAATGTACAATATTGAAACATATGCCCCTCTCAGACACACAAAACTCATATATCCAGACTTTGCACAATGAAGCTTTGTTGCTACATATAAATTAATACTCTTTTAATTAATAAATTCTTTTAAAATATAAATTTCTCAGCGAATGTAAAAAATCATGAAAATCAATAAATAATAATATAATAATTTTTTGAAAATCCTCTTTATAAATATAAAAGGTCCGATAAAAACTATAAATTAATAATTCATAAATATCATAATTAACCTCATGGTAACTTGCTAAAATATAAATATACATTGTAATTGTTTATTTTTTTAAAATTCAAATCTAATTCAATTTCATCTCTAATTTTTTTAATTGAACCCATAATTTATGGCATTGAGCTTTCCAAATGCAATAAAGGATTGTTAAGAGCGCGTTTAATGCTTCCTTTGTGTAACTGGTTCAAGTGGTATTGAATTATCTTCAACTTCATTCATTATTAAAACTTCCAATAGTATCAACAACAATTTCCTCTAAATTTTGAACTTGTAAAACATTTGATATTTCACTTGGATAATCCAACAAATTATTGATGTCCATTTTGTTGCGATAGCCAAGTTGTATTTGTTGAATTGAGAAATTTTCTTTTAATTAATAAATTATTAATGGATTATCAATTTAGGAATCGAAAAATGATTTATTTGTTGATTTAGAACCCGAAAGATTAATTATCAATCGAGGACCCGAAAGATCACCAAAATTTTCGATTTAGGATCCAAAAATTCACAAGATTTTCGATTCAGGATCTCCATACTTATCGGTGTTAGTAAGTCATCCAACGAAAGATGACGTGACCATTATATATTGTGAAAAACAACTGCAGTTGATTGAAAATGGAGAAAGTCCAAAACTTGTGAAAGAAATTACGTACTATAAAGAAGAAGAGGATGCAACAACCACAATTTTATGACTTTGTGCAGGAATTATGGTTGTAATTTTATAAATTTAATATTGATTTTTCAATTTAATTTAATTGTGAGAGTAATGTGGATACGTAACATATCATCTTTCGTTGGATGACTTACTAACATCGAGGTCCTAAATTGAGAATGTTGCGATCTTTCAGATTCTGAATTGACAATCAATCTTTCGGGTCCTAATTGATAATTCTCTATTATTAATTTATTAATATATTAATATATCTCTAAATTAATAAAATTCATGGTCCCAAGAGTATTTATAATAAAACTTATAGAGGTTTTACTGTATTGAACTGGATGAGATAGAGAAGCTGCTTAAACAAGTTATAAAAGCCAAAAAAACCATGCATTGGAGTTTATAGAAATAGAATCACCTATCGTCCTACTTTTTCGGGCTTTCGCACATTTTCTACATTACTGCTACTCTTTTCTTCCTCATCATCAACGTAGATAACACCCTCATCATCCTCATCACCCCAGTCTTCGTCATCCTCTTCCTCCTCGTCATCTATATCTTCATCGTCGGCCATGTCAGAGCGTAACGTGTGGAACTCAGGGGGCGGAGGGCAGTCTTCGGTCTCCGCCTTGTCTCGTTTCATTACAAGATGTCGGATGACCCTCTCGTCTTTGTCTAGCATGCTTTTGAAATCATTGATCCATTGAACTTCTAGCTCGAAGTTCATAAGAATGTAGTGGGCGTTGTTCGCCTTCTTTATCTTGTATGCCAGCCTACGCATACCCCAGTCGCTGAATCTCCAAACCTTGCCCTTCTTTTCCTCCAAGAATTCTACATCATATTGTATAGATGAGAAACAACAGTTTAGATACTAGTACATGACAATAGGATCAAATGGGACAAAAGGTGGAAGATCTTTTTCGGATTATTATCAAAAAAATGAACTATTACCTCGAACTTTGGTGTTGACATCCTCAACCTCGTCCTTGTGATCTTCGTGGATCAGATATACCACTTCATAATGCCGCACTGCAATAGAGTAAGGGATGCAATTAACCACAACAGCATTCTTATGGCAAACAAGGTCCTACCATGTTTTCATTTCACAAGCGCACTTCACATTCATATTGATAATAACACACAACACTGGTATTTCATCTATTTCAAATATAAACCAAATTACCAAGAAACTGGGACACAATAAACCACTTCAAAATATCATTCTAATGGCACACAAGGTGCTACCCACTCCCATCATGCGTTCTTCTACAAGCACGCGTGAATAGAAACAAAAAATACCAAGAACCCACAGAGGATAATTCTTACTTTGATCTACATCCATATCACTCTCCAGCGCCAGGTTCAAAGCCTCAAAGAGTTCACCTGAAAATCAAAAGTTGATCACATCAATTTATTTCACACTAAACCAGTAAGAATTATGATTTTAACTGAATTGATACGGCAGTTAAACATGGAGGCCTTCAACAGGCACAGAACACAATCATAGCCCTGGCTATTCCCACAACTTGGAAGTTGGGAGCTCAAGGTTTCATGTTCTACTTTGCTCTCGGTAAGGAGTAGTTTTCCTTGCAAGGTAGTCATTACTAATTCACACGGCATTCCATGAGTATCATGCCAGTCGGGTCACAGCATAAGATAAAAGTAAATATGATATCGAAACAGCAAGTGGGTTTGCCTAAAAGAGTGGAAATAGCTCACAGCAAGTGCTTGGAGAAGAAGATGAATGGGGCTAAGCATTCTGTCGAATCTTTGCAATGTTGTTATCATCTCTTATTTCAAAATAAGAGCAAGTTTGGAAAAGGCGTCCAATCAATTCATATTTAACTAGTAAGAATAATCTATTAGCTGCACTTTCTACTCGCAAAAAAGAATAAAAAAGCAAATAGAAATAAAAAAACAACGAAAACCAGAAATGGGGCAATGAACTCACGCTCCTCGACGTCTGCAAACTCCGGCATACGCCTACCATCTTCCTCAACCTTCCTCTGTCAACAAAGCATTAAATAAAAATCCATTGTTCATACATTCTTCTAGATGCACCAACAACAGAATCATTTTCTTGACAAATGATGAGCATCAAAGGTTTCCACCTTTATGCAAAAACCTAACTCATAGAACCAGTGTATACACACACCTCTTTGAGAAGCAAGGATTCAGGATAAGGGCCGGTGGCTTCGTCGGGCTTGGGAATGAAGCTATGTCTATCTTCTTTTCTCCTTTTGTTGGGTTTATCTTCTTTCTTCGCTGCCGCAACCACTGTTGAGTTGGTCCTCAGCTTCAATTTCTGGGAAGGGAACGGCAATGAGCAAGAAAATGGTGAACAGAAATTAGGGTTTTTGCATCCATTAGTTACAGATTTTGGGATGCAGTTGAAAGGGAATGGAGTAGATTTTAGCGCGATAGAATCCATTGTTGTTGCAGATAGGGGGAGTAGGAGGATTTTAGTAAGGGGAGAAGGGTGATTTTGGTAATTTCGTGGATATTCATATTTGTGGAAGTATTATAATATTAATACTAGTACTATAGTTTAGTATCAACAGTCAGTAGAAACAAATTTATGCATAAAATATAATTTTGATAGAAACAATAATACATCTTTAACAAAAGGTACAATAATGAGGAAAGATCTTTATAAATTCTGAAAGATTTTTTTGAACAACATTTTTAGTAGGGATGATTCTAAATGTAATCACCAAAATTCTCAATGTAGCCATCATTATTTTTAAAAACTAAAATAATTATAAAATTTTACTTTTTACCTTTTACCCCCAAAATAAAACCCTGAATAAAAAAAAAATAAAATCCCACCAGAAATCCCAAAAAAAAAGAGAGAGAGAAACACATCACTCAGGCAAAACCCAGATACAATATTTTCGAAAAAACGTAAATGTTATATTTGAGAAAGACTTTTTTGAACAACATTTTAGCAGGTGTGATTCTATATGCAGTCACCAAATTTCTCAATGAAGCCACCATTATTTTTAAAAACTAAAATAATTATAAAATTTTACTTTTTTACCCCAAAATAAAACCCTAAATAAAAAAACAAAATAA
>AYJT01096069.1:0-16592 GCA_001278415.1 Ocimum tenuiflorum | reverse complement strand
AAAAGTTGAAGCACCATCAAGCTTGACTGCTATTTGTTATTCTATTGCTCTCTTCCAACAATTTTCGTTTCCATTGCCCACTCTTACTTGATAATGGTATTTTCACAATTCTTCCCCTCAATCTCACGTCCCACATTCTACTTTCCAAGATATTGCATACATCACGTACTGATTTGAAGTTGTTACACCTCAAATCTGTTCCAGAGATATAGGACAAGGTGTTGCATAAACGCTGCAGAAGTTGAGAGCCAAATAAGAAAACTCTGCATGCACAACAAATCAACAATGGCATGTCAGACAAATAGCTTGGATAATGTAATAATCTGATGCTGAGATATCATATTATTACCCCATGTATAGGAGAAAATATATACGGGGAACACTAAAAAGTAGAGCATAAAGAGACACTGCAAGCAAAAGAAGAAACCATTGCATCAGAAGAAGAATGGTCAAATGTAAAATCAAATACTAAAATTGTAGGCCTAATTAAGCACTCTATTTCTGCATTTTATTCCAAACATAAAGGTATAAAAGTTTAGATGACTTTCTCCAGTTAGCCATGCAAAATGATCAGCAGATTACCCCTCAGCTTCTCAAGTTATGTTACTGAGAAAGCATGATTGAAAATTCAAAAAATGGAGAATTGGTAAAATTTAATGCAAAAGAGGGCATTTATCAAAATATCATTCTCATGTCCTTGTATTATAGAAAAGGGTCAACACCAATTTTGAGCTTTATACTTTTTTCCATAGATTTCACAACATTGAAATATGCAAAACAAGACTTGATCTTTAAATACTTGTCAATAATTGTCGCCCAACTTTTTCAAAAGCGTCATTAAATTTGAAATAAGCAAAAAATACTTGATTTTTTAATATTATTCCAAAGTTTTAATTCAAAATAGTACTACAATATTACAATGAATCCAAGATCCACATAAACTCTTAACACTTGATCTTTAAAATCATCCACTTCCACCCCAAGATGGTATGGTGGATTAAGATGTGTCACCTTATACTCTCAAAGTCAGATTTTTTGAGTCATTTTAGGAAAACATTCAAGGATCCGGATTTTTTCTTTATATTTCAAAGTTCATGACATTTTTGAAAATGGGTGAAAGGTACACGTATTTTTGCATGTTTCGAAGTTATGACATTTATAATAGAGGGTCAAAGTTCAGACTATGATAGGAGGTAGTGGCATCAAATTTATTTATCAAGCAGCGGTTAGAATTTTAACTCAAATATATGGTTTAGTACTTTAGTTCAAAGACTTGAAGATAATTTAATTATTTCGAATTTTAATCACATAATCTGGATCTCATGGATTATGAATAATCTAGACTTCATTTTATAGTCTTAAATATAATTTTAGTAATTACAGAATGAACATTATATAATATACAAAATAAAAAGGCAAATAGAAATACATAAAAGCCAGAACATAGATATTCTTCATTACAAAAAATATTATGCATACTGCTGTCTGCAGCCCTTTTTTCCCTTGCAAATTCGCGCTAGGAGCATTTATTGCCAATTTATTTGTTCTTTTACACCTTGTATGATAACAGAGGATCCACAAAGATTTATTAGCCCTACTTTACTCAATTTCATCGTTTTCGTTCCATTCTTTGTTGTTGTCCTTCGTGGTTTCCCTGAGACGTCACTCGGAAGCTCTTATTTTCCCAAAAAGGTACGTAATTTCATAAGAAATCTGAAATTTCTCCATCCGTTTTTAAGCACTCACTCCAACGTTTCTCTCTTTGTTTGTCTTGCTGTTAAACATAGGGTAAGTTGTTTTTTGGTAGATCTACTTATTTTCTGCATACCTAATCTGATCATGCCACGAAGTTATGGATTAAGGTGATATCTGTGAAGCTGAATATGATTTCTTCTCGTACTGTATGGTTTTTCTTCAACCGGTTTAGATTTTTCTGCATGCCCAGACCTAGTTTCTTTTCTTTTTAAATTTGAACAATGCTAGCTCTTGGAAGCAAAAAGATAAAATTAACAAATGCATTATGTTGATGGAAAACATTTTTGAAAATTATTATAACTTTTTTCTTATGTCTGAATCATTTACTTTTCACTCATGCTCTCATGGTTGTCACGTGTGTTTCATGTAACATGCAAATTGTGCGAAAACAAGGAGCCATTGGAAGCTAATGTAGTGATCTTAGAAAACTGCTAATGGGTTAGACTTATTTCTGAATTTAGGACACATTCAAACTTAAAACACTCCCCAAATATGCCAAGATTTGAAATTTAAAACGAGCTTCCATTAAATATGTGCTGTGGACAATACAACTGCTGGTATCAGCATCAACTTTTCTTGTTAGCAGGACAAATTGCTTGAAAACAACTCACTTAATAGTGATGTTGAATTGACTGAATTGGGCGGAAAATGACGGACGTGCAATCTTCCAGCCAACTCAGTCGTAGTAAATTAGTTTAGGGATCATTTGTTATTATTTTACATAAGGTTTTGAAAGTAATTGACCGGAAATGTAAGTTCTCACTCAGTCGTGAATCGTGTGGCTGCATTACTAACTGACGAATGTTGTTATGAGAAAAGTGTTTTTGATGTTCTGAACTTCTGATATGATTTTTTTAACTTCTTTGGACGCTGCCAATCTTGTTTCTTGTCTATTTATGCCAAATTGAAAGTGTTGGGTAAATCCACAAGTGTAAGATTTTGAAGATAACCAATTATATGAGTAATTAATGCCCACCTTTTGTCCGTAAAAGTTGGATTTCATGAAAAGTATAAGGTGCAATTTATTACTTTTGCTAATCTGCTGGCGTAATTAGTTTAAGAGGACCTCTGCTTACCTTTTTGCTTCTTTGCACGCGCCAAATATTACTTTATTGCAACCTTTTATTATTCCTTTTTAGGCTATTCATTTGATTGAAACATGAGCGGTACTCCAAATAGAAGGCCTCATGAAGATGGGGGCAATGGCAGCAACAGTACTGGTGGAAGTGGCAATCACAGTCACCCCTCTGTTTTGAAGTTTCCACACGACGACCAGGGGACATATTCTGGTATTGGTGGGAAGGTTGTCGTGTCGTCCAGGCATGACTACCATGCTCCCTATGACATGGGCCAGGAAAGTCGCATTCCTAAGATTACACCGCGCAGCAATGAGTCACGTGATGCAGAACGGAGATCGCCATTGCTTCCTAATATGTTATTCAGGGTGCAGACACCAAATGATTCACACTCTGATCATGGTTTGGAGAACAGGATGGATTTTAGGGATTCAAAAGACAGCATTAAGGTTGAAAATCGTAACATGAAGTCTGAGTCAAGGGAGTTGCCCCAGACATCTAAATCTGATAAATATGATGGCAGAACTGATGATTGTAAAGAATCAAAACATGAAAGAGACACTTTTTCTGAACCTAAGGGCAATGAGAAGCCTGATAAAGATGGTTATAGTGGATCTAACAGCCAGTTGAATCGGAAAGATGTGAAAGAACAACACCGTCTGAAACAATATCCTGATGTTCCAGGAGGACATGTTGACACCTGGCAAACATCGCGAGGTAGCTTGCATGGACCAGCTGATGCTGTCAAGGAAGGTTTATATGTTGACGACAAGGATTTTGCTGAAGTTCGTGAAGCAGTTGGGGAGAACAAGGTTGATACAAAAGGGGATGACAAATTCAAAGACAAGGATAGAAAGAGGAAAGAAGGGAAGCACTGGGACTGGGGGGAAAGAGATAAAGAAAGAATTGATCGACGGAACAATTCGCAGCATGGTAATAACAGTAACGAAAACAAAGACATAGGAAGGGAAGACAGAGAGTCTGAGAGGTGGGGAAGTGAAAAGAAAGAACCTAAAAAAGAGAAAGAAAAATTCAATGAGAAGGAAAAGGATCATGTGAAGGAGTTGTGGAGTGGTTCAGACAAAGAGGCTCCTCACATTGAGAAAGAGCCGGTTGAGATACCTGGAAAATCTAGTGAACAGGAGAACTCCACTCTAGAACAGAAGAAGAAAGATCATGATAATTGGAAGAATGTTGACAGGGAGGCAAGAGACAAGAAAAAGGAAAGGGATGGTGACTTAGAACCAGAGAGACCTGATAAACGAATTCGGCATGAAGAAAAAGAACTAGAAGACAGTGTGCACGTTGAAGGAGGTACCGAACAGGAAAGAGAAGTTTTTAGTTGTGGGGTCCAGCAGAAAAAGAGAATGCTGAGACCGAGAGGCAGTCCTCAACTTGGAAATCGTGATTCACGTTTTAGATCTGGTGCCAACGATAATGAAGGGTATGATTTCATTTTTCTTTCCGTTTCCACTGATGACATTGTTTTCTAAGTGCATTTATTGCAGTGAGGTGCCTTTGCTTATTAGAAATGCTAAAAATTTCTAAATACAAAGATTTTTAGATAATGTATTTTTTCTATCTATTACTCTTTGCTAATGTTGATAGAACATCATTTTAATCATATGAAAACAGTTTATCAATTACTTATAAAGACAATATAAGTAGAATTTAAAATTTAACGGAGAAGGAATTAGAAGGTAAAAAATGGTCATAAACATAAAAGTCCAATTGGGTTTAAATGAATGAATAGCATTACACCAAGTTCTTGGTTACATTTGGGCATGGGTGCGATTGACAGCCAAACTCGAGGCCAATCTTTGTTGGTTGGAGTTGTCTGGTGTGGCCCCGACTATGCTCTGTTTTTTATGCATGAACATACATAGATTTCAACCTGAACATAGTAAACAACTTTTTAGTGAGTAAGGAATGCGGTAAGGAGTATGAATACAAACTAGTTACATAGAATGACGGGTCTCTCATTGATTTAATATGTTCTTAAGCTTGGTGCTTGCCCTCTTTCATCCTAGATGCCTCTATTTCTATTCAATCAAAATAGTACTCCTAGAGTTATCCTCCTTGGTCAGTAGTTGTCATGTATTTCAATATAAGCAGGTTTACTAAAGTAAGGAGTATGTGAATTTGAAATAAACTGATGGGCCTGATTTGCAGAGTCATTTAGGGAATAAACCTGGGTCTGTTTTGGGGTTGGTGAATTTCAGATCATAATAAAAAAAGGCATATATGCAGTATACGAGGGGGTTCATTTTCATTTCATTAACTGGTCTGATAAAGTAAACAATCGTTTTCTTTTTCCAATTTAATGATTATGATCATAACCAACGTTTCCAAAATCGGGATTCTATGCAGGATCGTTTTGGGGAGGTAGGATCGGATCTGTAGGATTGTAAGATCCCATGAAAATGTCTTTTCAACTCACCAATATATTCTAGAATTTGCATTCAAGTAATTATTTACATATATTTAGTCTCAATGACTTGGTAGATGTGATCCATAACATTATTCTAGCCAAATACACTATTTATCAACAAGAAAGATACGCTGCTTAAATACCTTAAGTTTAATTATATAATTTCAATTTGTAAAATCCTTCAAATATTTTTGCAACATAAAGAGTTCTTGAAAAATTAAGAAATCCAGTAACAAATAAAATGATATGATTACATCCATATTATGTGCACAATCGAAATAAAGCTAAAAGATCACATTACTTATGATCAACATTATCTCTGAATTCATTTTCTTTTTCATCAAATCATTCATCTTGATTTTTATTTTGGCTAGAATATTGATAGTGCATATCCTCACAATCTCATACTCAATTTTATCAAGCACGAGGATATGAGGGAGAAAAAGTAGAGAGGGTAGATGCGTGAATGCTTGAGGATGCACAAATAAGGGGAATAAATTCTAATTTGTGAATAAATTGATTGTGGTTGTGTTCGATAGGGTTATAAATGACTGAAAAATAAACTTATAAGAAATTATAATGAACATAAAAACAACTCAAACAATTAAGTTCATAATTAGCCTAAAAATTAACAAATTCGGTGGGATCGTTTAGGATCATAGGATCGTAAGATTCTATAAGATTCTACAAGATTCTATAGATCCCACAGAGATCCTACCACAAAAAAAGATTTTGTAGGATCGAGGATTGATTTGCTCCCTTAGGATCTTAGAATCGTAAGATTCTGATAACCATGATCATAACAGAACAATCTTAACCTGTATCTAGTGAATGGAAATGTTAACGTATTCCGAAGAAGTAAAATAGGCCTCCCTCAACAGAAATGCCATTGAACTCTCTTTCAAGTCCCTATAAAAAACTCTCTTTTGTGCAGTGGTATTATGTTTAGGTAAGCTGATTTGATCTTCTTCACGTAATTTGTTTCTGTATGGTTTATATGAAATCAACCAGATGGAATTATGGTAGTGCAAGCTTATATACTTTGTTGGATTAAAAATTACTGCAAGCGAGGGGAGATAATTGCTGGTAAATGTGGTTTTAAAACGTAACTGCCCGAGTGGATCCATCACTGTTTTAAAAATTTCCATTCACTAGTTGTGTTTTGTTCTTATTTTACTACTTTTGGATATCCATGATTTTCATTCCGTTCTCCTTGCTCTGTTTGTGTTTTGTTCTAGTTTTCTCTTTGACTGCCACCTGGGCTTGATTAACTCATGCAATTCTACATTTTTAAGTCCTATGGTTGGAAGCACTAGTAAATAGGATGGCTTTATTCTATTACTTGCCTTTTGAATTTTGCTTATCATAACTTCCTTTGATTGTTCATCTGCCGTGCCTACACTTGGATGCTCTGCTACACTACTTTATTTTTCTGCTCAACTTCTCTTTCATATTTATGCCTAACTCAACTGTTTTATCCTTTGTGCAGGTCACAAGGTAAACACTCAAATTGCTTTGTTAATCGGGAGTTTTTAATTATTTTTACTGGATTGGATGATTACAACCTTCCTCTTGCATAATTCACTTGGATTTCTGGTTTGCTTTTTCTCTTTTACTTTGAGGAGAATTTCATGAATAAGAGGATTATGGAAACTATGTGATCCATTCATCAATTGTGCTAATTTTGCTCGAATTTGCCTTCCATGGAAACTGATGCAGCCATTTGGACTATAGCTAAATGCATTTTCTAATTATTTTCCTTATAAATTGACACATAAGTTCTGCACTTAATTACTCTATTTTTCCTTTGCGCTTGCTTAAGAATTTTGAGTGACTTTCACATGTTAGTGTTCAATAATTTAAGAGAAGTATGAATCTATTCTTTGAGACCACATAATGTTACACATTCCTTGACATACCGTAGATGGTTACTTATCTCTCACTTTTTTTTTTTTTTCCCAATCGCTACTCATTTGTTTATTGGCATTCTATTTCACAATCTTGTTGAACTTTAAAAATGCTTCCCTTGTTTTGCATACCACATGTTGCATGTGGCATGCCTTGATAAAAAATTCCTTTTTCCTTCCCATAGTTGGCATCTGTTTATTTGTATTAAATAAGGGTCATACATATCTTTTATTTATTTGAGTATTTTGTATATCATTATTCTATGATCGGCTGCATGGTCAGAATGTTATAGTTTTTGTTTTTTTTGAAAAAGGTCAGATAGTTATAGTTTTTCCTTCATAATTCTGTCTTTCTATTGTTAATTGTTGTGAACATATGCTTTTCTGCTATGATTTGTTCAAAAGATGTTGCTTTAGTGTCTTCTTGTCTTATGCGAATATATTGTATCTTGATAGCAGAATTTTTCTTTGGGACTTTGCTGTTCCCCCCTCCTTCGGGATCACATTCTATGTTATGTTATTATTACTAAAGAGTTAATCTAATTACATCATAATTTAGTAGCTAACATTTTATGAATATAATTGAAGGGAATTTACATATGATTTTCACGAAGTTGATTTTTGGAGAAGTTTTCCCCTCAAACCCTTTTCTGTCCACACTCCTCACGATTAATAAATATACAGTCCAATGACAGTATCACCTCTTCTTATGTTTACATATACCTTCATTCTCGGAACGCATTTTGCCGGTCTGTATGTGTATGTGTATGGTTCATTTTCCACTTCAAGCAGGTTAAATTCATGCTTTAGCCATGGTTAACAAAATATTTTTTTTTTCCGTGCTATGTTCTTTTGTCCTGGTTTTAGAGAAACCGTGACTTAAAAGGCTGTTAATTTGCTGATATGTTTAGTTTCTCAACATACTTACATTAATTTGACTTCTTAAAATTCAGATTTAGTTGCATCAAAACTGTCTCTTAGATCATTTTGCATTTTTCACTCTTGTGTTAGAGATTGCATGTTTATCTCTAAGTCATCCATTTTCTTTATGATAAATACTTCATTTTGGTATATATTGTGGTGGGCCCTTCCTTTGAGTGGGGTGAGTTGGTTGTGCTGTTGAATTTTTCTCAAACCAAACTACATATGAAAATAATTATCCACTCTTTGTGATCAAGGCACCTGATGTTTGTGTACAAAATTTCTATTTACAGGTAAAGCTGGTGTGTCTTGTGTTGTTTATAAAATTGGTGAGTGCATGCAAGAACTCATAAAATTGTGGAAGGAATATGAATCCTTGCAAGCCGATAAATCTTATGATGGCACTCAAAATGGCCCTACTTTGGAAATTTGCATACCGGCAGAACTTGTTACTGCTACTAATCGTCAAGTAAGATGATATTTGTGTGTTCTTGTTACTTTGTTATATACTTATACTCATGAGGCGCAAACATTAAATATTTGTGATGCTTCACATTAAGACTTAAATGTGGGTATCAGCATGGCTTTGATCTTATTCCTGACAAACTGAATGCTCATTAGCTTTCAAAACCACTCTTCCCATGTATACAAGTTGGGGTGTATCTTTTCTCCAAATATGTATTGAGTAAAAAGGATAATGGAGTTCCTTGAGAAGATCCACCCTTCCCCAAATAAAAAAACATTATCTTGAGCTTCTGAATGCTTCTTGTGCAGGTGAGAGGTGGACAGCTTTGGGGAACTGATGTCTACACTGTTGACTCTGACTTGGTAGCTGGTATCTACAGTGGCATATATTACATTTTTCTTATGTTCAATAATCTAGAAGTTACTTGACGCAACATTGACTAACATTAATAGCTCTGTACAGTTCTCATGCATACAGGATACTGTCGCCCAACAGCTTCTCCCCCTCCATCTGCTACTCAGGAGTTAAGGGCTACTATCAGAGTACTGCCACCACAAGAATGTATGTTCAATAAATACAGTCACAAGTAGATCATGCTCTTTAAACTGATTTTTTCAGAGGTCATAACATTGGGTAGTCAATGTAAACCTTTCTTTATTGCTGGGTCAATATAAAGATCATACAAGGTGGCGGAGGAGAGGGAGGGAATGCATGTTTATATGGTTTGGATGGCAGTAGGACAAGTTTTTCTTGTGGGATTCTGTGATCTCATTATTTTCTCCTATTCAACGGAATACATGCTCTGTAGTTTTAATTTCATTTAACTAACAATTTTGATGCCCACATTCTTGTATCCACCCATTGTAGTGTGTTGCAGCTAGTGAATCACATGCCACCCTCATGATGATTTCATTACCCCACTTTACAAAATTTTATCTATTCTCGTATTGTAGTAGCTGCGTAGTTTTACCTGAAGTATATTCATAGACGTCTATGCCGTCTATGTGAAGAGACATGTGTGGATAGAAGAAGTTAGTATCTTGCCAGTTTGTTAAACTACTATACATATTGAGTGCTCCATCGTTGCTAAATAACACATTTTTAATGTTTCACTTTAGTGTCTAAATACATGAAACAGCTACTGTCAATACAAGCCATACTGTTTGTGCTCTTCTTGGTCTGTACTTTTTCTATTGAAGAGCCTGTTTTGTGCTGAGTTGGATACTTTGATGTCTGAAAACCATTTCATCCTAGTAGAAGAAATTGACTTATCAATCGTTTATTTTATTCCTTCCTTTTTCCTTGTGAATTGCACTCGTGTTATTGACTCCATGCCTTTAAATTCTTCAGGTTATGTTTCTACACTGAGGAATAATGTCCGTTCCCGTGCATGGGGTGCTGCAATTGGTTGCAGTTATCGTGTCGAACGTTGTTGTATTGTTAAGGTCGTAGTATGCATTCATGTTTGCCTTTTGCTCTCTCAACTATTTGCTACCAACTTAATCACATATGTTGATCTTTGCATTCATGCCAGAAAGGAGGTGGAATTATTGATCTTGAACCTTGTCTCACACATTCATCAACCATGGAGCCTACTTTAGCTCCAGTGGCTGTGGAGCGCACAATGACCACAAGAGCTGCAGCTTCGGTAATTGCATCATGATGCTGCATTTTTTTTTTGTTGGTCATGCACTTGTGCACATACGCAGAAATATTTGAAGACAAGTGGGAAGTTTCATAGTTCATTGTTGCCGATTTTGCAGATGTTTAACTTCTCATATATTTTGGTTTAATACATAACTTGCAGTTTATAAGTGATTGTGTACTGTTTATCATTCACTTGGAGAAGTGGAGGGTAGTGATATATGCCATTTTTTCTTCAGTTATTGGAATTAGACTTTATTTTGTGCTAATCATTTACAATTTCAATTACTTTATTAGGTTAGAAACCACACTTTCTTTATGGTTCCCTGATTATGCTGTGTAATATCTCTCGGATATGTTGGTTATTTGAGCATCTAAGACGGTCCATGTTTCAGAAATTTTCAGGATAATTTGCAGTTCAGGGACAATATGATATTCTAATTGATGCAGTGTCTTAATTACGTTTTACTGAATGGCATTTTCAATTTTATCTTGCTTTGGCAGCAAATGATTCTGTTTTTTTGTCTGTTGTTTCTTTTCCTTTAATATGCTTTTGCTGTACTTGGGACGTCTTTGGAATAAATATTACTCAAACCAAAGTATTTTTATCTTCTATAATATGTTTAAATGTATATGCTCTACTGGTTTGTGGCTCTTCAATTGTCAGTGGAGTTTGTTTCCTTTTGAGTACAATGATTGTCACGTAACAGTTTAAGGCTCCCGGTTTCTGTTGGATAAGTACAAGATTCCTCACAAATGATTTTTTCAGGCTATAGCGAGCTTGCTTTTGCAGATGCTTCACTTGCATTCTTTTTATTTATTTTTTATTTTGTATTGATATATTTAAATTTGTAATCGAGTGTAAGTGCTTAATCTGACATCCACCCCACCTCAATCTGTGTCTCCAGAATGCACTTCGCCAACAAAGGTTTGTACGTGAAGTAACAATTCAGTTCAACCTCTGCATGGAGCCTTGGTATGAGGCATTTACGAAAAGTCCTAAATTCTTCTTGTGCATTTTTTTTCAATCATGTGCTGGTGGAATTTCTGTCACGCTTGTTTTGAATGTTGGGCACGAGTACCAGTATTAGCCTCATTCAATTAGCATAATCATTTTGCAACCGCTGGATAGTCTTTCTGTGGCATGGTGCAAATTCTTTTTGCTTGGGAAAATTAAACAAAGATGTGGTTTGGGCATATTATGTTGATGTTGATTTTTCTGCAAGGATTTTGTTAAGACTAATTAAGAATTAATAATCATGCTTTCCTGTGTAGTATGACAATTACTTTATCAAATTTGATTGACATACTTTTTAAAACTGTTTTACTGATAACATTTGATATGCATATTAGCAATCATCTAGTGACATCTGATAGGTCAAAACGAGGATGGATAAATCAGTTGTTGTTGTACCTATTCTTGTGTATCTGTAAAATACTTTTTGTGTTTTGCATATTAAACAATTTTCATTTCCAATCATTTACTGTTTATGTTGGAAATTGTTTTGTGACGTTCCATCTGGTTTGAAATAATAGTATGGAAAAGAAAATTAAGAAATTTATTACCAGATACTGTGTTCCTTTTTTGTGTTATTGATATTTCTTGTCATCATTTCTACTTTGACCTTTTCCATTGTTGCTTACTGGCATACTTTAGGATGAAATATAGCATAAGTGCTGTCGCTGACAAAGGTCTAAAAAAGTCTCTCTTCACATCTGCACGCTTAAAGAAGGGAGAAGTACTATATGTAGAGGCTCATTCTCGCAGGTAAGTAATTTGAACACATTTCGTTCCCCTTTCTAGTAAGCACATTATAATGAGCTTTTCTCTTCTTATCCCTATATTTGTGGTAAAAAAGCACAATCTTATTACATCGAAGAAAGTTAAAACAAGTACACAGAGGACTTAGGTGATTAACTTGCTACCTTGTTACTCTACAATTTGGAAACTGGTTCATGTCGTGGTGTGGAAAATCATATTAACTGGTGGCATAAGATCGTTAGATCTTATGTACATTTATTAATGCAGGCCTCTCTGAATTCATTTTTTTAGTTCTTTGGAATTGGGCACTAGGTGCGAAGAAATACTTTAAAATGCAGCTTTTCCGGAGGTTGGCCTATCTATAAGGCAACTGTTTAAACGGTTTACTTGTTTTTAATCATTTAAACAGTACAATGGTATAACCTCAGGAAGTCCATGGTATTGTTTCCCTGCTTTGATGTAGTTCCATTTTCCATCATGAGAATTCTCTTAAATGCATATGCTCTATATGATCATTGAAATGACGTGGGGTTTGATGTTGCGTATATTATTGCAGTATGTTTGCAGCCAGGCTATTCTTTTACAATGTCGTCGTGTTCTGTTAAGTTAAAATATGTTTGGTGGATTAGCAGATTTGCTTATAAATATGAAAAGCAGGCAGTGTTATCAATCATATCTCTACCTCATTAACACGGAGTTATCTTCTAGGTATGAGCTTTGCTTTAATGGAGAGAAAGTAGTAAAAGCTGCATCAGCATCTCATGCACATGGATCTGAAACTGGAAAACCTCAAACTAACAACGCCCATTCTTCTAATGCCGAACGAAGTGCAATGGATGGTGAAAGCATAGTGATTGACATATTCCGATGGTCTCGCTGTAAGCGTCCTCTTCCTCAGAAAAGTATGCAGAGTATTGGAATCCCATTGCCTCATGAACATGTTGAGGTAAACTTTCCTGCCATTTCTTTCATGCTGGTACTGAGATATTTCTTTCCGCATAATACTATGCTGTATTTTTAATTTTCATGTTTTTTCCTTTAATTTTAGGCCACTTGACATATTATTATACCTACCCTCTTTTTATTATTTCATCCCCTGCTACATTCGATAGAACCCAGCAGAGCTGGGATCTTGATTCTTCTATATTTTCTAATTGGATATGGTTTCTTTTAATTAATTATGTGATTGTTGACTGTTGCCATATTTTGCTTGCTTACACACACAAATATCTACTAAATTTATGAAGATGTGATATATAGTATTTGCTGATCTTGATCGCTCAGGTTTTGGAGGATAATCTTGAATGGGATGACATATTGTGGTCGCAGACTGGTGTTTGGATCGGAGGGAAAGAATACCATCTTGCTCGTGCACATTTTCTTTCCCAAAATTAGATAGCTTTTTCAATGCTGTGCGACAGCTTTCTTTTAACTAATTTGTCTTTTTCCAATGACGTGTGACAATTATTTAACTAAAATATTCCTGCTACAGAATAGGGTTCCGGTACTCAATAGACATGCTGCTGTTGCCTTTTTTATGATCGTATTCACTTAGCTTGTTTGATAACATATCCCAGAAATATATTTTAGATAAAATATGAGCTTATGCTTTATATTATTTTTAATATAAATGAATTTTTTCGAGTATAATACATTTCAGTATCATATATTATTGTATATTTTAGAAGTGCATATAGTTTTAGTCTCTAGTCGATGCAGTTTGTCTATCTTTTTTGGGATAAGTCTCTTTCTAGACCGCGTAAATTATTTAGACGAATTTGAGTTTTGATTGGTGAAAATGAGTTATTTAGACTCGTTTAAATTTTTTAGGTCATAAACTTTTGCCTTAGTTCTTCAACAAACGCAAATAAAAAATAACTGATAGCATACAACAAAAAGTCAATAAATAGTCGAAAATTCCATAGTAGCAGTGTAAATAATCATCTATGTAGTTGCCAATGTATCAAATTTACCTGTTTAATCCACTTGTGGTGATTGAGAAATCATATTGTGCACCTATTGTACCACCTCACCCCAAGTGGCCTTGGTTACATTACCACAGCTTATGTGGCGATTTTGCTTTCAAACTTATGAACTAACGATTTTGCTTTCAAACTTATGAACTAACGCTATAAACTAACACAATTCTTTCAGGCATGTTTTATCATTATTTGTACATGCTCTGAGAAACTTATAAGGGCGCCATCCATTTCGATTCTTGCGTAGGTTAAACTTGCTTAACTTTGAGATTTTTTTTTTAAATGAGCGTCAATAAAAATTATGTATCATGTGGCATGAGTAACACGTGAAATTATTTAAACTCTTCCAACTATACAATCCCAATGTCATATAGCCATGGGATCCCTCTCGTTAGGGCGTGTATTCAAATCATTAATGTCTCCCTTTGCTAGTTTCTACACCATTTCCTTCTGCAACCAAATATTAGAACTTGACCCCAATCGCCATCGTCTCTCTCCGACTCTCTCTATCTATTATTCCACAGCATACTTAGATGAAATATATGCATTGCCTTTTGCATTATTGGGGTTGAAAAATAAACAAATTAATCGACAAAATTAACAGACGAATAAAAATTAATACACCGTCCCAAAATCGAATACAATCTTTGCTTTAACATCGAATATAGAACTTTTGGATTTAGGAAGATAGACATAATAGGATAATATTAAACACTTGCACCATCTAAATCTATACCGTATCATCAAAATTTTATTGATCTGATTCGAGATAAACATTTCAGTATATTTTCATCAGTCCATGTACTATATCAACTTCATTTGTCGTGTGACATATTGCATTTACATATTAGAACACGACCATGTTAAATTTAAGCTTACGACTTTTTGGATCAATTCATTTACCACCCTATCTACTTCTATCTCCTCTATCTCTTTACACACGTATATATTTTGTCGTTCCTTCATAACACAAACTTGAACTTCTGACTTAATCAAACACAATCTTAGCCATCGAACTAAAAACATATAACAACGGCTAAGATCTAATAAAAAGTATATAGTGAGGATTGTTGAGCATGAGAATGAGACGGTTACGTCAACAAATAGAAGGGAATGTTCTAGCTAGGTCAAAGAATTAATGATATGAATGATTGAAAAAAAGTGGCATACATATGGAGCCATTACAAATGAAAAAGAATGGTGGAAATTAAGAGAAGGAAGAAGCTAAGCTGGAAAGGAGAAATATAATCATGTCATGTGATGGATCATGGATCTTGGTTGATGATGGTGGGGAAGGTGTATCTTCTACTCAATTAAACACATAAAATTCCATTTATATGTTCATCACTATAAAGTCAATTGATTTATTTTTCATGAATATTAATGATTACCCTCCCATGAACTTTCGTGCTCGATACATTAATCTCTCCTCGCATATTTTATCGGGGATGCCAATCGGATCAATAATTGGATTTCGGAGATTGTAGGCTATTCGGTTCAAGTCATTTCATATCTTTCGAAATTATTTTTCACATTTAATTTTATAATTTTTTTTGCCCCTATGCGGTCTTTATGCTTCATCAACTTAAATAATCAAAATATAATTAATCTCTATTTCAAGATATTTCTACTTCATGAATGATATGATCTCATTGTCGATTGAAAACTATTTGTACTACATAAAATTATAACTTAATACTAAAGATAAATTATAACATTGCATTTTGTGATACTAATATAGAGATGTCAATCATGTCTACTGGACCAACCTACCGAACTTTCAACCAGTCCTATTGAACTTTGAGCTATTTCAGTCCAGGGTATTCGAGTTGAATTTTTTTTTTCAATCTACAATATCTTAACCCTAACATGCTTTTTAGCTCAATCTAGTCAAGCCAATGCACGGGTTTTGGGATGGATTGACGTCCCTTATCTTTTAATGACTTAGATGAATGACCTACACAAAGTAACAATGCATTGTTGTGCAATCAATGAAACAATATCCACATCAACCTTTTATAATAGCACCAACTTTTTTGTTCGAATTCATGAAGTAGTGGATACAATATAATGGGAACACATTGTTGGTAGGTTATTATGAATATGCATAGATGATTGTGCTGCATAAATCCACATCTGCCTTTTTGCTTTTAACTCCATCATGTCATGATCAGAGTATATTTGTTGATCTATTATGCTTTTTGTTGTTTGAATTATAAAAAAATAAAAAATAAATAAATTAAAAAGTTTGGCCCTGTTGATTTGCTGTTTGTGAGTCCACTTTCACTGCAAAATATATGCTCGAAGATTTTCAACCCTCAATTTTTTCATCATCACCTCTTCGACTCATTTCATACCCACTTCTTTAATTTCTCATCAGATATTAATAATAATTACTTGTCTCACTTTGATTTCTGTCCTCATATTAAATTTCTCTTAAACAGGAACTTTTCTGTCTACAAGCTTCATAACTACAGTGGATTAAGCATAATAGGATTCTCCCATTCTTGCAAAATGTCGGACTAATAAGTTGAACACTTATCCGTAAATGTATATAAGTATATTAGTTTTTCAAGAAAAAAAAATGTATATTAGTATAGGTTTTAGTGAAAACCAAATCTATTATATCTATAATAGGCCGGGGACTAATC